>LR749530.1:1953674-2118889 GCA_902729485.2 Mus minutoides
AGGTGTAACCCAGATTAAAGGTGTGTGCCATCACACCTTTAATCCCAGATGATCTTGAGCTCGGAGATCTCTCTTTCTTAATCACACACCTTTAATCCATAGCCGATATGCTATCAAGATCTCCATACCAAGATCCAGATCAGAGACTTCTATTTCCAAGCCTCCAGGTTAGGGTCACTGGTGAGCCTTCCAATTCTGGGTTGTAGCTCATTCCAAATATAGTCAAGTTGACAACCAGGGATAGCCACTACAATGCCTTACAGCTAGATCTCATGGAGGCATTTCCTCAACTAAAGCTCCTTTCTCTGTGATAACTCCAGCTTGTGTCAAGTTGACACAAAACTAGCCAGTACACTCTGAAAACACACATATATGTAACAATATATGAACTGAACAGGTTGTATATATCTACATATGTACAACTAAAGAGACTATGAATTTGAAAGAGCTGAGGGGATACAAGGGAGGGTCTAAAGGGAGGAAAGGGGAAAATGTTTTAAAAATATACAATATATAATAATCACAAAGCACAACAATTACATAATATATAAAATATAATCATATAATAAATATACAAAAGAAATAATAGAATAAATTAATATTAAGAAAATACGGGTGGGGGAGGGGGGAACTTGAAGGAAACCTCCAAAAATGGGGAAGTGTCGGAGAGATGGCTCAGTAGTCAGAGCACTCACTACCCTTCCCATGGACCACAGATCAGATCGCAGCACCCAAGCTGCTCTCAGCTGAGCTGCCTGTAATGTAGCTCCAGGGGACCCGACGCCCTCTTCCGGCCTCTGGGGGCACCAGCACACGCAACCCGCAGTCAAGACACTTCTTCCCCCAACCCACCCCCCAAAAGACGCGGGCAGAGGGGCTGCGCGCGCACGCGCCTCCATTTGAGGGGGCCAGGATTAGAAACCCAAGGATCTCTGCCCTAGCAGCCCACGAGGAAACTCGCGCGCTTCCACGCAGGAATTCCGAGAGGCGACGAGCCCCGTCGTCTCGGTCGTCACCAGCAACAAGCCAGGTCAAGCCCGGGCAACCCGGGGCCCCGCGCTCTCCGTCTCTGCAGCCCACAGCCTTCCTGGCACTTGGACCCCACCAACCTCCTCACCACACTGAGAACCACACAGAGCTTTGCCTGCGGTCCGCCGACCCTGGCTCGGCTGCTCTCCAGAGCGGAGCCCTGAGCCCGGAGCAGGATGACTGGCTGACCGACCACTGCGCTTCCCAGCCCGCCAGCCGACGCTCGGCTGACGACGGCCGGAACAAAGCGGCTCCTTCCAGAAGCGCCATCAGGAGCCGAGCTGCGAGCCAAGAGGCTCCGAGGGGCAGCGACCTCCGGCCATCTCCCGCCTCCCGGCCCCAGCCGCCCATCGCCTCCGCCGCCCCGGGTGGGAGATTCATCCTCCATGGGCGGTGCTCACCTTTCACGGGGCGCTCTGGAGACCTCGGCCGGTCACACCGCAGCACCCCACCCCGCTCTCCAAGGTAACCAAACGCTCAGGAATCCCTCAACTACCCGACTTCCGCTTCCGGAGCGCTTAAGGAGGAGTCTCCTGCCAAGTCTCGCGAGATCAAGAATTCCTCGCAGTTTTCCCCCCCTCCTGCCACGCCCCTCGCATTCGAACTTTGGCGCAGTCCCTGGGAAGCTCTCCCGGGTCGAGCCACGTGGGCGGTGCGGTCCTTCGCAGCCAGTGCCTGCTGACCGACGGGAAGAAGGTGTCTGACCGACGAGGAGAAGGTGTCGCAGTGCCTGGTGCACCGGTAGAGGAAGCCTGAGAATAGGACTAGGAGAGAAGGCTGCTTGTCAATGGGGACCCCGAAGCCGGAGCCCGGGCGGCGCGGCTGAGGAGCAGTCGCGACTGCACTGCTCCGGCGATGCCCACCCGGTTCTTAGCCGGCCTGGGCAGTACCGTCGGCTCCTGCGCACCGTTGTCTATGTGTGTCTGCAGAGACGCCCCCACACCCCCACTGTCCGTATTCCGCTTCCTCCCGAAGTTTCTTCTCCGGTGTTAGCAAGTGAGGCCATGCCTGGTGTTGACTTGCCCCTTTTCTCAGCTTGCTCCCCGGACCGTGCAATCAGCCTGGAAAGTTTAGTGTCAAAATGGGATACCTTAGGGCTGGAGAGGTGGCTCAGTGTTTAAGAGCACTGACTGGGGCTGGTGAGATGGCTCAGCGGGTAAGAGCACCCGACTGCTCTTCCGGAGGTGATGAGTTCAAATCCCAGCAACCACATAGTGGCTTACAACCACCTGTAATGAGATCTGACGCACCCTCCTCTGGTGCGTCTGAAGTCAGCTATAGTGTACTTATGAATCCTTGGACCGGAGAGAGGGAGCGAGTGGGGCAGACCGGAACAAGGAAAATAAAATAAAATAAATTTAAAAATAAATAAATAAATAAAGAGCACTGATCTTCCAGAGGTCCTGAGTTCAGTTCCCAGCAACCACATGGGCAACCACATGGTGGCTCACAACCATCTATAAAGGTATCTGATGCCCTCTTCTGGTGTGTCTGGAAACAACTACAATATATCATTCATATAAATAAAGCTTAAAACAATAAAACAATTGAATACCTTTTCTTTCCACGCCCTGATCAGACGTCACGTTCTGCTGTTTGGTCTTTGTAACTCCGGCTTTTATTCACTCCCATCCCCACTGACTCCACCTCATCCAAGTCCTCTCTACACACTCCCCGATCAGCGCAATGACGCCCTTCTTCCTAAGTCACTGCCCCTCACCAGCAGATAACTGCCGTGGTTATAGTCATATTCAAGCACAGCTGGGATGCAAGATATTCAATAACTCCTTGCTGCCAAGGCCAACAATATTTTTGTTTGTTTTGTTTTGTTTTGTTTTGTTTTTCGAGACAGGGTTTCTCTGTATATCCCTGGCTGTCCTGGAACTCACTTTGTAGACCAGGCTGGCCTCAAACTCAGAAATCCACCTGCCTCTGCCTCTCGAGTACTCGGATTAAAAGCGTGCGCCACCACGCCCGGTCAACAATCTTAATTTGATTCAAAATTCTATTTTCTGATGTTTCTCTTTCATTCCCTCACAGTAAAGCAGACCAAATGCAGTAGTTCATGAATACTCGTGATGTTTTTATAGCATGCCAGTGTTCCCTATGCTTAGACTATTGCCACTCTACACACACACACCACCACCACCACCACCACCGCCTCCAGATGTTGACATTGATGTTACATCTGTTCTCTAAGACTTTACAGGGAATGAGTTTTACTTCGGCTGGGTTCCACAGTACCTTCTGAACTCTATGTGTTAATACCACTTTCTACCTGTGGGCTATGGTTATTTATACACACCTTTAATTTGTACATCACAGTGGTATATAACACTGTACATAGCTCAGAACTAGTATATAACTCAGTACATACTTGTGGGATGAACAGTGGAACTATGTTCTAAACTATCCACGTCATAGTTTAGAAACACCAATGTAGCAAAAATAGGCCACTGTTGATGTGGGGTGCGGGTCACAGAAACAGTCATTACTGAGTAGGTGATGGAAGACAAACACGTGTGGGAAATGGAGACGAGTTCACTTCTTAGGCCTCGGAGTTGGCACTGGAGGGATTTCAGTTTCATTTAATTGAAGTAGTTAAGAGCACGAAGTGATAAAGAGCACAGTGGTGACGGCCACCCAGGCCTAGGGAGGTAGAGGGGGATGATGGGTTCAAGGTCACCCTCAGCTACATGAGACTGTCTTTAAAAAAAATTCCCTGGTTTAATAGTTCATCATAAAAGTAGCAATGATGTGTGTGATAACCACTGCATAAAAGAATTACATGTTTATAAATAGATCAGTTTCTTGTATTGATTAACAGTTAAGGGCAAAGTCACTGGGGAAACCAACATATTACACTCCCCTTTCCACAGCATTTAGTGTAGAGTTCCAGAAGATTGCATTTAATGAGGGGGAGGCATTTATAAATGTAAAAGTTAGAAGCCAAAATGAATTCTCACATTGTCAATAAAATGGAAAGTTTCCATTTAAACAATCAGCCCAATGTTGTGCTGAACTCCTGTAATCACAGAAATCAGGAGGTGGAGAGGGGTGGATAGGGAAGTCAAGTCTGTAAGAGACCCCATCCAAAAAGAAAAAAAAAAAAATCCCAGGGGCCAATGAAATGGCATGGTGCATAAGAGCACACCTGAGTTGGACCCCTAGAGCCCACTTAGTGAAGGTGAGAACTGCCTCCTGCAAGTTTGTCCTCTGACCTCCATATGTGCACTGTGGCACAAGGTCTCTTTCACCATGAATATACATGCACACTAGAAATAAGGCTGAGAAAAATAAATTGAATAAAGTGAATCAGTCAAGTTTCTTCTTAAATGCCTGCTCACATAAATAGAGAAGCAATTAGCAGAAATAATGGTCAGCTTCTGTAACTTCTTTCTGAGTGTCTAAAGTACTGAAAACCATGCACAGAGCAAGGACTATGTGCTGTGAGTTTTAGAGACTGGTCCCCAGTCCCATGAGACTCAGGTGTCACTATGCCAGCAGCAGAGACACTCAAGGAACCAAGATTTGGAAGTGCTTCCTGTCCAAAGCCTCCTGCTGAGGACAGCAGAAACAGGACTTGAGGCAGGCCATGATCCTGCAGCTCACCATTTATTGTACTCTTAGACTCTTTAATTACCATGCCACAGATCTTATCTCAGGGCCATATTTCCTCAAATTAAGGCTATAATTTCTTGTAAAGCACAGTTATATCAAGATGTATACTACTGTCTATTAACATTAACTAATGTTTGCATAATACAAATACATCAATTGAAGGTATATCATCACAGTTTCAGGAATGCTAAAAGGTTTACATGCTTATACATAGTATACTTGTGTGTGTGTGTGTGTGTGTGCGTGTATGTTGTATATGTGTGTATGTATATATCTTCAATAAAGTTTAGTGAACTACTAGCCTTGAGACAAAATATTTATTATATATGTTATAAAAGATAAATAGTTCTCTGAATCCTTTAGAAGGCTAACTTTGTCATAAAATAGATACATTTTAAATGTGAATAATAGGTACCTGCAAGCATTTGCTCGCTCTCTCTCTCTCTCTCTCTCTCTCTCTCTCTCTCTCTCTCTCTCCTAATCAAGTGGTTCACAACCTCCAGTTCTGGGAAAGCCAGTGCTCATTGGTCTCCTTAGGCACCTGTGTGCACATAACTTCATGAAAACATACCAAATACATATTAAATAAAAAATAAAAGTGTTTTTATTTCTGTGGTATTAAGCCATACTTTATGATGTTGACATCCTTCTGACCTATAGCTATTAATGTCACTTACTTATATTTTATACATCTGTGTGCATGAGAAGGCAGTAAGCACATTTATTTATAATATTTCATTAAATGCAGAGTTTAGCCAGGCATGGTGGCTCATGCATGCCATCTCAGGATTTGGAGAGTTGCCCCAAGTCTGAGGCCAACTTGGCCTGGCCTGGACTTGGCAGTGAGTTTTTTAGGCCAGCCTAGGTGATATAGCAAGATATTTTTTTTAAAGGCACATTTAAAACTTTTAAAAATGTGTCTCTGTGTGAGCCTGCATGTGTGCACCATGTATGTGTGAGAAAGATAAAGGTGTGAGACCTCCTGGAATTGAAATCACAGGTGGTTGTATGCAGCCTCCTGGGTGCTGGTAACCAAACCCAGCTCCCTTGAAAGAGCGGTAAGTATAAAGCATATTTTAAATATTCACCTTTAAAAAAACACTTTTTCCCCTCTGAATGTTAAGGAAAGCAATAAAAAATTCCTAGTCCACATTATAGCAAATGTTCTCTGATAGTGAAAACACAGGCATAAGGTCCTATAGAATAAATAAAGACCATGCACATTTCATAAAAGCACTCTCCATACAGCTTCTATTTGGATGCAGACATGCTTCATTTTTTTTTTTTTTTTTTTTTGGTTTTTCGAGACAGGGTTTCTCTGTATAGCCCTGGCTGTCCTGGAACTCACTTTGTAGACCAGGCTGGCCTCGAACTCAGAAATCCGCCTGCCTCTGCCTCCCAAGTGCTGGGATTAAAGGCGTGCGCCACCACGCCCGGCTGACATGCTTCATTTTTAAGGCCTCCTTTCCTCTAAAAGTACTTGTGTTCCAAACCCATAGTGTCTACCTTCCTCAGATCTATGCTCCATTGTCCACTAATAAAGAACTGACATCACCAACTCTGGTGCCATCCTGAAGTTCAACTTTCTTCTCCACCTGTAGCATTGTTCATATGAAAACTTACAGAGCCATGAACACCTTTGTACCAAGCCATGATACCAAATTAGGTAAAGATGTAGCTGAAAATCAATAGCTACAAATATTCTTTTTGCAACCAAGAGCAAAATACACCATTATCAACTACCAGTGTCTACCTCATTTCCGACTACCAGTGTCTACCTCATTACCAACTACCAGTGTCTACCTGGTGCCATTTTCAGTGTAGCAACATTTCCACACATTTCCATTTCAGTCTGATTCGGAGTTGACGGCTGGCGGGCAGTAAGTGGTGTAGCTATGACAGTCATAGCCACTAATAGTCAGTCAATCAACTATCCTGGTAAATACAAACCCCAGTTCCTTGTCTACAAGTTTCACCTCCAAAATCAAAGGCAAAACATGTCCTGGCTTCCTTTATTCTTTTTAAAAATAATTTTTTAAAAAATTTAAGATTATAATCACATCCTTCTCTTCTCCCTATCCTCCATTCAACTCCGTTCATGTCTTCTCTTGCTCTTTTAGAAATTAATGGCTTCTTTTTTTTTCATTGTTGTTGCATATATGTCTGTGCATATTTATTCATTCTTAAATATATAAATATAACCCATTCCATCTGTGTCGTGCTGTTTTTGTGTATATGTTTTCAGGGCTGCTCATTTGGTATCAGATAACCAGTTGGTGTGCTTTTCCCTGGGGAAGACTATTTCTCCTGTTCTCAGCATCCCTTGGTTGCCTGTGGCAGCTTTATCTAGGGTTGAAGCTTTTGTGGTTGTTCCCCATTATATGTTAGCATGCATTAGGGTGTCATCCTTGTTTGGATCATGTTCAGGCAGCCATGTTGATGAGATGTCATGGTTATAGTAGCTTCTTCGGCATTTCTAAGAGACACAATCTCACAGCAAGCCCACTGGTCATCTGGCCCTTACGATCTTCCTGCCTGCTCCTCCACGTTTCCTGAGCCGTAGGCTCAGGAGTGTATTGTAGATGTGGGACTGGGCTCCACCACTGTGCATTTTGATTTGATTGGTTGTGGTATTTTGATATGGTCTCTGTCTGTTGCAAAGAGAAGTCTCCTTGACAAGGAGTGAGAACCATACTTATCTATGGGTAAGGATAGATATTTACAATGTAGCTAGGGATTATGTTGGTTTTGTAAAGTTATGGTTGTAGGATTTCCTCCAAGATCTATGACCTCACTGGCCCTGAGTACTTACTTGGCTAGATTTTCAGAACCAAGCATGGTTTTCCCTCTTGTTGAACCAGCCTTAAGTCCAATTAGAAAGCTATTCATTACCATAAGAGAATGTGTGCCACTATTGGACCCTTAGGATTATGGTGCCTTCCTGGTCATTGTTGTGGTTCACTGTTGTAGGATTTTCCCTGTCCAATCACATTAGGGTAGGAGAGACGGGAGCATCTCAGAGTAGGAGAGGAAGGAAGATGGCTGCTGACATGTATCCACGTGGCATTTTCCAGCTACAAGTAGCTATGATTTCACAAGGTTAAAAATATTGGGATAAAGCTTTTATCATTATCAATTGGCTCTGAAATTACTGTATTGGCATCTTGTAAGTTGTGATATTATTGATACATAAATCTGATTGGTTAATTAAGCTTTAAGAGTCTTGATTCTACCGGGGAACTGGGTCTTGTGATATCACACCTCGAGGATGGCAGATCTATTTGGTTATTGGAATGTGGGACAGAGCCTGCAGAACCATGCTGGGACATAGGGTTGTGGCCCACCAGTGCTGGTATTAGAGCAGGAACATGGCTAGGTGGGGTCGAAGAGTTGGCGGGTTGAGAGAAGTAGAAGTGCCGAGAGTTGGTGGGTTCTTTTTTTAATAGTTCCCACAACAGTTCATAGGCATCATAACAAGGAGGACGAGTGTTTGCTTCTCTCCATTGGAAGCTTTCATGGTGCCTTCTGGTAACATGAAAACTAGTTCTCAGAGAGGATGTTTTTAGTTCAGATTCAGTTCAGGTCCTCTGGGTTCTGTGTCCAGAGTGCATGGTGTCATCAACAATAGGGACTCTTCCACCTCTGGGGTTGGAGGGAGGGAAGGGCAGCAGCAGTAGCTTAGAATGTCTTGAGAGTGGCTTTGGAAACACTTGACCATCAATTCAAAGGACAGATTTTCATGCTTGGTATTGGGATTTTTGTTTGATAGTCTATGGGTCTTGTGGGGAACATTGTCATTCCAAATGGAAGTTTTTTTTTTTTTTTTTTTTTTTTTAAGATTTATTTTATTTATTATAACACTGTAGCTGTCTTCAGACACCCCAGAAGAGGGCGCCAGATCTCGTTACGGATGGCTGTGAGCCACCATGTGGATGCTGGGATTCGAACCTATCACCTTCGGAAGAGCAGTCAGGTGCTCTTACCCGCTGAGCCATCTCACCAGCCCGGAAGGTTTTTTTTTATTGAGCTATATATGTATACACAGATTTACATGTAATATAGGTTTTTAGGTAGATACATAACAGTATAATTCCTTATGACTTTATGAGAGAGAACATGAGATGCTTGTCTTCCTGGGTCTGGATTACCTCACTCCATATGATCTTTCCTAGTTCCATCTATTTACATGAGGATTTCATGATTTTATTTTTCTTTTCAGCTGGATAGTATTCCACAGAGTATATGTGCCATATTTTCATTATCCATTCATCAGTTGAAGAACACATAGGCTGTTTCCATTTTTTTTAATCTATTATGAATAGAACAGCAATGAACATGGCAGAGCAAGTATCTGTGGAATAAGACCAACATTCTTCAGTCTTTAGGCATGTCTTGAGGGTGTGCCTCGCATGACATCATGAAATTTTAATATCAACCATTTGACACAGAAACACTTCAGAAGGCATGTAGCCTGCAGCCTTCTTTAATTTACTTTGATGATACAGATTAATCTAGAAGTCAGACAACTGAACAGCCTTCAAACTAGGAAATCCATTGCCACATGAATATTTATGCTCCATTCTAAAAGGTAAGTACCCCAAATTATTATTTATACACCTCCTGTCACCAATGCATGTCTCTACACATAAAATAAGCGAAGTGGGGAATTGGAAGACTGTTTTAGATTGTAGCTGTGCAGGCATAGCAGTCCTACTCCTCCATCCTCACGTCAATAATTTATGTGTCTGTTATATCAGCTTTAATTACTACTCTAGGGAAAATTAATTAAAACTATCCACCAGAAAATAGTTTTCATTAGCTTTGGGAGTATTGATTTGATGGTTATTAAAATTTCATTAAAATTTAGTGCAGTGGTTTGAATGAAAATGCCCATATAGGCTCATGTTGGAATGCTTGGTCCCTCCTTGGTGGACTATTTGGGAAGGATTAGGCGGTGTGGCCTTCTTGCAGGAAGTGTGTCACTGAGGACAGACTTTGAACTTTCACAATCCCATATCATTCCCAGTGTACCCTCTCTGCCTGCTGTTTACAGTTCAAGACATGAGCTCTCAGCTGTTCATGCCTTCCTGCCTTTGCCCCACCATCATAGACTCTGACCCTCTGCTACCATTAGCCCAATTGAACACTTTTATAAGTTGCCTTGGTCATGGTGTTTTGTCACAGCAGTAATAAAGTAACTAAGACAAGTAGGTTAAGAAACCATATATCCAATTTGTCAGTGTCTTTGGAATAAAAGATATGGCAAGTCAAAAACAATATTTAAAAACAATATTTATAAACAATATTTAACAATTGATAATCTTTTTCCCCCTTCCACCTCTCACTCCCCCTTGCTCTGCCCCCTCACTCCGGCCCACTCACTCTGGCTCATAGGTTCTTTTTTTGTTTCTCATTACGGATGGTTGTGAGCCATCATGTGGTTGCTGGGATTTGAACTCATGACCTCCAGAAGAGCAGTCAGTGCTCTTAACCGCTGAGCCATCTCACCAGCCCCAACAATTGATAATCTTTTAATAATTTAAAATAATACTTTTCATAATCAAACAGAATTGACACAAGAGAAATGTCTTAGTTAATGTCATTAAATACTTTTTATTTTTATTTATATGTATCTGTGTGTATGTACACATGCACGTGGATACTCATGGAGGCCAGAAGGCTTCCCTTGCAGCTAGGGCTGAAGGTGGTGGGGAGCCACCTGACAAGAGTACTGGGAGCCAAGCTTAAAGAGCAGAAGTTGAGCCGGGCGTGGTGGCGCACACCTTTAATCCCAGCACTAGGGAGGCAGAGGCAGGCGGATTTCTGAGTTCGAGGCCAGCCTGGTCTACAAAGTGAGTTCCAGGACAGCCAGGGCTATAAAGAGAAACCCTGTCTCGAAAAACCAAAAAAAAAAAAAAAAAAAAAGAGCAGAAGTTATCTCTCTAGCCCTATAGTTAAATACGTAAAGTAAAACTTTAATTAGTTATATCTGTTGGTAAGTATTAATTGGAAAAAAATTAAGTAATGGAAATTATATTCCAACTAGTTTTCCTTTGGTGTCAAGAGAGATAATGTCAACTCAAGGCTGTCATTTTTTTTTTAAAGAGTAGTAATAAGAATACTTCTGATTTAGTCTAGATAAGGCAGCCCAGTTAGGGAAAAGGGATCCAAAGGCAGGTAACAGAGTCAGAGACAGGAGGGAGCTATTCTAGTTCTTAAGGGGCTCTACATGAAGACCTAGCTGTATATCTGTCGTATATGTGTAGAGGATCTATGTCCTTCCCATGATGGAGGGAGGGGCAGGGATATGGAGGGAGTGGGAGGAGAGGAGGAGAAGTCATGATCAGGATGCAAAGTAAATTAATTAATGAATGAAAAAAAAAAGAATATTTCCTAGAGAGAATATGATTAGCTGCCATGTCAGGAAAAATGTAGTTAAGACAGTCTACCATTCTACTTGTAATCTCAGTACAGGGTTGGGGGTGGTGGCTGAGGCAGGGGATTGCAATAAGTTCTAGAACAGCTTGGCAATAAAATGAGTTAGAGGCCAGCCTTGGCTGCAGAACAAGACCCTCTCTCAAAACAAAACCGTTTTTAACCTGCTATAATGATTTGCCTATTTTTTATTGTAAAATTGGTCTTGTCTTATTTATACTTGATAAACAGACACTAGATCTTTCTAGTTTTTTTTTTCTTTTGCAGGAATAAAAATTCAGGAACACAGATGTATCTTCACATTGTTATTACATGGTTTCTTGCTATTTTTAGTAACATTAATGAAGCTTAAAAATAAAGGAAACCTGGGAGAGCTTATAGATGAAGACGTGGGAACCCAGTATTATCTCTGCAAGGCAGGGCAGGAGTAGGCATTTAGTTCTCTTGTATTTCCTTTTTACATTATTTGTTGCCTAGCTATCTTTGAAGAGCAAAGGAGCTATGTGTGATGTTATAGTGTTAGCCTGGTAATAAACATCAAGTTGCCAAACTTACCAGAGGACATCCTCAGGAAGTATTCAGATACCTAATGACTATGAAGAAGTCATTCCAAATATCCATGCAGTGTATATATTGTTGTATTGTTATAACAAAGTCTTACAAGTAAAACCAAAGCTTTAAAGCTGATAGACTTCCCAAGATGTTTTCAATTATATTTTATCTACCTCAGAAGTGTTCTTAAGCCAAAGATAGGAGAGAGATTCAGAAAGTCTAGAATATTTTTGTAGTTTTTCTTTCTACATAACATTTCCATTAGGAACAACCTAATTCCAGTCCTGGTTACTTTTAATATAATAATATAAATCAACAGTCTTAAATATTTTTAAAATCAGTTTCACCCTAGAAACATATACAATAAAGACATATCTCAGAATATATGCCTCAAATTTATGTAACTGGATCAGTTAGCTTTTCTATTTAGTTTTCTAAAATAATAAATAATTTGAAACTTATACAAACTAGAATAATTATGATATCTGTCTTAGTTTGAGTTTCTGTTGCTATGATAAACACCATGACCAAAGCAACTTGGTGAGGAAAGGGTTTCTTTCAGCTTACAGTTATAATCCATCATCCAGGGAAGTCAGGGCTGGAAGCTGGAGGCAGGAACTGAAGCTAAGGCCATGAAAGGTGCCTCTTCATGGTTTGCTCTCAGCTTGCTTTCTTATACCATCAGTACTATCTGCCTAGAAACGGCACCACCCATAGTGGGTAGGGCCCTTCAACATCAGTCATTAATCAAGAAAATGGAAGCATTTTCTCAGTTATGATTCTCTCTTCCCAGATATGTCTAAGTCTGTATGGGAGTTGACAAAACCCAGCTAGTATAGTAGCATATAGGAAATCCTAATTTATAAAAGAAATTTATACAGTGTCATTACTATATTATGGTACTACTATAAGTGAATGAATTCATACATTCACTCCATTGAGATTTATGAAACATATATATTAAGAAGACAAAAAAATCCACAAGTACTAGAACACATTGACAATATAACTTTTTTCTTAAATGACTAAAAATTCCTTTTATATTATATGGTGGATTTTATTGGATCAAGAAGCTTTCAAAGCCGGGCGTGGTGGCGCACGCCTTTAATCCCAGCACTTGGGAGGCAGAGGCAGGCGGATTTCTGAGTTTGAGGCCAGCCTGGTCTACAGAGTGAGTTCCAGGACAGCCAGGGCTATACAGAGGAACCCTGTCTCAAAAAACTGAAAAAAAAAAAAAAAAGAAGAAGAAGCTGTCAAATTTGAGATTCCATCTTACATCTGACAGAATAGCTAAGATCAATAATAGAAATGACAGTTCATGCTGGAGAGGATGTGGAGCAAGGGGAACACCCCTCCATTGCTGGTGGGAGGGCAAACTTTATTAGCCATTATGGGAGTCAATATAACAGTTTTTCCGAAAGTTGGGAATCCATCTACCCCAAGGCTCAGCTATACCACTCCTGGGCATATACCCAAAGGATACCATACCTCAAGGACACTTGTTCAACTATGTTCATAGCAGCCTTATTCATAATAGCCAGAAACTAGAAACAACCCACATGTCCCTCAACTGAAGAATGGATAAAGAAAATGGGGTACATTTATACAGTGGAATACTATTCAGCTATTAGAAAACTTACATCATGAACTTTTTGGGCAAATGGATGGAACTAGAAAAAGTCATCCTGAGGGAGACTACCCAGACCCAGAAAGACAAACATGGACTATGCCCACTTATAAGTGGATATTAGCTGCTAAGTAAAGGAGAATCATGTTACAGGCCACAGGTCTAGAGGCTAAGTAACAAGAAGGGCTCTAAGGGGACACATGCATCTTGCAGGAAGCAGAGATGGATTTGGCCAGTGGGCTGGGCACAGGTGGGGATGGGAACAGGTGATACCTGATTGGGAAGGGAGGGAGAGAGAGAGAGAGAGTACTGGGAGAGAAGCCTGGGATGGGGAGGCACTTAGAGGCTGATGTGGACACCTAGTGCAGTGGAAACTCCCTGGAACCTCTGAGGGTGACCCTAGTGAGGCCTTACAGTAATGGAGAACATGGAGCCTGAACCGGTCATCTTCTGTAGCCAGGCAAGGCATCCAGTGGTGGGCCCGGGACACACCACTTCAACCCACACAAAACCTTCAACCCAAAACCTGTCTTGCCTGCAAGATGTGCTAAGGCATTGGTGACTCAGAGCTTGTGGGACTCAGAGCTTGTGGGCTAACCAATGACTGGCTAACCAGGCCCAAACCAGGAGAGGGAGCCCACGCCTGACACATTCTCTTGACATTATTATATGTGTTAGTGATTGCAATAGTCAATCACTGTTCCACTCAACTGGAGGACTGAGTTTAAACCCCGCAGGCCAAATAAAATTGCTTCTAGTTGTAAAGAGAAGGGTGGCTTTTGTTATTGTCTTTAAAAACCCTGAAGTTTGTATGTCTGACATGTGTACTATAAAAAAAATAGCACTAGATTTTTTTTGCAGAGTCTCATATTTGTGACAGAGGATGCTACCAAATGTTTCTGGTTAAAGCTTTTAGACTCTGCTTAAGTGTCCCAGAAACCATTTTGACTCATATTGCAGGCTAGACAAGTATGTCCTTATCAACATTCTGTTATTTAGTACTGCTGTAACTCTTAGATAGCAGTAAGCTCTAGGTGGCTTCAGCATGTTTACTATCAGGTTCAATCAGCCATATTTGTTGCAACATTTGTCATGATTATGATCAAAATTGGTACCATAGCATCAATGGATGAAACACCATCTATAATTGGTTGGTTATTTTCTGGTGCATAAACAAGAAAGGTAAACATAGTTTTAGCCAGACATTATGGTGCACGCCTATAATCCCAGCAGTTGGAGAGTGGAGGCACGAGGGTCAGGAGTCGCAGACATCCTCTGCCATAGAGTGAATTTGAGGCCAGCCTGAGCTACATAATACCCTGCCCCCCACCCCAACCCCAAAAAAGAAAATCAGAAACACACATGCCAACTAACAAACCAAAACCCCAGGTAAATGATCACGATAGATCAAAGAAAGGTTTAGCATTCTGCCAGCTTCTGAGTAGAGACTGTCTCAGAGCTTCTGGTTTATAGCTACGTCCTCTGACAAGGGCAAACAAGGAGTTTGTTGCGTTAAAAGACTTAGAAATTCTTCCTCTGATATTAGATGCTTTCTTTCAGAATTATTTTCATTAACATAGGCTATTTCAGCTGTATATGAATCAGCTTTTGTATTTCTGAATTCATCTAGTGCACTATTACAGACCGTGGCTTTGGTGATACACAGCCTTTTCGTTTCTTTCGGAAGGGGATTAGCAGTGTCGTTGGGATCTCATTCGCTTCCTCACCTCATTTTTTCTGAGCTCCAGGTGCTCAGGTAATTAAACGATGACTCTTTCAATAGTGTGTTGTTTGCTTAACACACTAGAGATGGAGGGGGGTGCATGAATTTTGGCTTCGTGGACATTGGAATTGTGGTTAACATCTCTACGATGCGAGTTGTTTTCTGATGATCAGACTGAGCTGCAGACTAAATGTGTTTTGCTAGAGTTCTGCACTGGTGGCTGGCTCTTCATCCCCCGCTGCTGTCAGACACATTACAGGCTCGCCCAGCTCTGTAAGTACACCACTTTGGACATCACAACACTCACAGCTACTGGGGCTCTTTGTAGCATTTTCCTCTAATTCAAGAACTACATCTTTTTCAGGAATATACACTCCCATTCTGAGCACAGCTTTCTGAAAGATGTCCTTATAGTAACTTGTATAAAGAATCGTAAATTCTTTCTACAAATTGTTCTGAAGATTGCTTGAATTTGTAATCTGCCTCTGAAAGCAAACCTTCTTATAGCAAGGACTTTCTAATATACTAAATGGATCAATAAATTCCAAGCAAATGGTGCTTGGTAAGGAGTTTCTTTAATCGTCAAATGTAATTATCCAAGCAGGTTGATGATAACAAAGTGGCAGAAAATTCCCAGTTAACTTGAAAACAGATTCTCTTTGAAGTCCATGTGGAAAATGGCAGCTTCATTTACCCTGAGGTGTGGCTCATCTAACTGAAGCTCTGATTTTCTTGCAAACACAATTTCCATTTAGAAGCTCTAGCTACTCCTCCATGGGGCCTCTAGGAGGAAACCAAAACCCCACCACCTCTCTGCCAAGTCCGTCTGACTTTAACCAGCCATTGTCACGCACAGCGAGGGCTCACTCGTTTTCTTGTCTCCATATTTTTCAGGACTGTCATCATTTTTGTGTGGGGTAGGAACCAGGTTCATTTCCATTCCTCTTACAAGGCATATTAAACAGAAAATTCCAGAATGGTCTGTCACATTTCCTTTATATTACTCTGCCTCCCGCCACCAACAAGCAGCCATTTCCTTGCCCAATGGAATTTAAATTACCATATGTTTTGTTTTTAGTTTTTTTTTATAGCAAAATTGTAAAATAGAAAATTCTATGAAGATGTCGCATTAGGTCATTTCTAGTTGTTAAGAGATATTCTGTTTATCTTTAAAAGACCTGTCTTTGCCTTATTGTTTTAGTATTTTTATGAATTTGAAATTTTCATACAATGTATTGTAATCATCCCTACCTCAGCTCCCTCCTGCACGTGTCCCATGTCCACCAGCACCAGCAGAGTCTCCACTTTATGTTCATGGGCTCTAACTGGTGCCACCCATACACTCCTGGGGTGGGACTGTTGACTGGAGTGTGGCCAATCCACAAAGAGCCACACTCCTAAAGGACATTGACTCTCCCTCCTCTAGAAGGCATCAGCTGTCCACAGCTCTTCAGTTGAGATGGGGTCATGAACCTTATGCTCAAATGTTGACCTGATCTTGTGCAGGTCTTAGGCAGACTACCATATAGTTTCATGAGTGCATCTTTGCAATACAATGCATAAAATTGAACTCCTTTAGCTAGTCTTACGTGCAGTTCAGTGACATTAAACATTTCACATTGTACAACCATCATCTTCAGAGCTTTTTACTTCCTTCCTAAATTGAAACTTTGTGCCAATGGAGCATTAACTTCCCATTTCCCTTTCTCCCTAACCTTTTACAACCAGAATTCTGTTTTCTGTTCCTATGAATCTGACCATCCTTGGCATCTTTATTAAGTGGATTCATCTTTTAGTTTCCTTTTGGTGACTGCCTTAGTTCATGTCAACACACCTTCTTTAAGATTCATTCACATTGTAGCCTGTATCAGCACATCTTTTCTTTTTAAAGGTTAAATAATATTTCATTGTGGGCTTATGCTATGTTTCTATGTCTTACTTAGCTTGGGTTGTCTCTGCAGATTATGTAGACACAGGTAACCATTTGAGTCGTTACTATTAAAATTTATGGGCTTATACCTAAAATTGGAAATTCTGGGTCAAATGGTAAATCTATTATAGATTAATGAATGAATGAATGAATGAATGAATGAATGTTTTAAAAAACAGGAGAGAAGCTGAGTGGTAGCGGCACGTGCCTTTAATCCCAGCACTTGGGAGGCTGAGGCAGGTGATTCTCTGAGTTTGAGGCCAGCCTGGTCTACAGAGGGAGTTCCAGGACAGCCAGGGCTACACAGAGAAACCCTGTTTAAATAAATCTAACCAACCAATCAAACGAACAAAAACAGGAAAGAGAAAAGAAAGTTCTTGGGCCTCCATGCTACCCTGGGCCTCACAGCATGGTATCAGAGAACACCACACAGAATTTGAAGACAATGTTCCTCTTACAAGGACACCTGGTGAGAGAAAGGCACTCAATGCCTTTTGAATGCCCTTTTCTATTTAGAGAAATGTTACTGGTTAAAATTCTGAGGAACTGGTGTAATGTTTTCCCTAGTAGCATTTTCCTTTCCCACCAACAGGATTGGATTTTGTCAACTCAATGCAAAGCTAGACATATCTGAGAATTGGGATTTTTAATTAAGGAAATGCCTTCATAAGTTTGTCCTGTGCATTTTCCAGATTAATGAATGGTGTGGTAGGGTCCTTCCTGAGTTGTACAAGAAAAAAAGCAGACTGAGCAAGCCAAGGAGAGCAAGGCAGTAAGCAGCATTCTTTTATGGTCTCTGCTTCATTACTGCCTTCAAGTCATTTTCCTGAGTACCAGCTGTGACTTCCTCAGTGATGGAATGTCACCTGAGAGTTGTAAGATAAAATCCTTTTCTCCCCAGCTGCATTTGGTTATGGTGTTTTTATCACAGCAATGAGAAATTAACAAAAGACAACACAATTACTAGAACTTAAGCCTTTTTTTTTTTTTTTTTTTTTTTTTTTTTTTTTTTTTTTTTTTTTTTTTTTTGCCTTATCTTGGACTCGATGATCTGGATGCAAAACAGACTAGCTCAGGTCCTGGGCTAGTCCAATTTTCAGATGCTATAAGTGACCGTAGACAATGAATCTTATTGTTTGAGCGTCTTGTCTTTATTTTGTATTCGTGGTTTCCTTCATTGAATGGCTATCTTGGATAATTAATTCAAGGAAGATCACTTAACCCAGATCTACAAAACCTATATCCTTTGCATGCAGATGGGGATATTAGTGGCAGATACTGAGGTCACCTTTCTGGATCAGCAACTAGTTTGAGTAGGCACCACCAGGATGAGAACCCTGGTCAGATTTCACGCAGCACTTTCTGAAGAGCTGCTGCTGACCTAGTTTGCTTCTGCAAGTGTAACAAGGCAGAAGCACACAACAACCTCTTTAAAGATAACGCTATTGGCAAGGAGCTCGCATAACGCATTCAAGGCTACACGCAGTGAAGGGGGCATGGAGCAGGCTCATGGTACTTCAAGAGCTTTGTGTTCACTTTGATTTCTCAGCTCAAAAACCTTAAACCACATCAAACAACTCATTATTCCTTATGAGACGGGATAGAAAGACAGGAAAAGGTTAATAGGACACAGAAAAAAGAGAAGAACTCCCCATAATCCACTTCAGTCTGACTTATCTCTGGCTGACTGCAGAGAAGCTCAGAAGCTGGGTCCAGACATGAGATTGTTTTTCTGAAGATACCACAAACAAGACTATTAAGATAATTAATATAAACCATGCTCAGGAGAAAATCATACATCTTAATGTCTCCGAAATGACCTATGTATAGCAGAAACTACTTTGTTTCTCTTTTGTATAATTTTACTCATGGTTTTATCTTTGTTACATTCATATGTAAGTCTGCTCAGTGCTATCACAAATCAGCCTGCAGTTTCATTTATAAAAAATTCCTGTGATAAGGAATGAATAGGTGAACACATTCTTCTCTCTTTCCTCAAACTTAGTTACATATTAATCCTTTAAACAGTGTGACTCCCAGAGCTCCCAGTTCCTGGTATAGCTGCCTCTGAAGCCTGTTGCTGTTCCTTTCTTCCCTAACACCTGTGGCTCTCTCCAAGTCCGTCTGACCTCTCCTCATCCATACACTCACCATCTGCTTCACTCGTGGCCAACCGTAAATTTGTTTCTGTGGCAGGCAGCATTTAATCACCAAGCCTGGCTGCATTGAGAAGTGACCCCAGGCTTCCTCCACTGCAGTGTTGAACTTTGTTTCCTTGCTGCCTGTGACACCTGCACTATACCTACCTAGTCATTGTGTATCTTAACATCGTCCCTGCTGTTGGTACCATTTCATCTCCCTGTGTTGATGTCTTACAGTGTTACTCCTCACCATGAAACTTCTGATTTTCTTTAAGGTCAACGATTATGCCCTCTGTGCCTTCAAAATATCACTCAAACTCCAAATAACACCTTAAGACTACAGCAGCAGAGCCTCTGTCACCATAGTCCACTTCGAGGAAAGCCCTGGAAGGCAGGAACTCTGCTCGGGTAGCCTTCCTGCCAGAAGGCAAAGCCACAAACTGCTTCTTTCACCATACTGGTTGCTTTGAAAATAAATCCCCTGAAGATCCATCTTGCAGGCAGAGCTCAATTATATAGCTAGTCCATAGTGAAATGGGAAACTAAGCGGACTTGTTTCCTTATTGGACAGGCAGGAGTTATAAGGCATCGATTTCTCTAAATAGAAGAGGGGTATTTAAAAGGTACTTGGTGCCTTTCTCTCAATACATGTCCTTGCAAGAGTGACACTGTTGGGTGTGGGGTGGTGGAGCACATCTTTAATCTCAGCATTCAAAAGTCAGAGGCAGGTGGATCTCTGAGTTCAAAGTCAACATAGTAAGTTTCAGAATGGTCCAGGCTCAGTAGAGAGACTCTAATAGATGGATGGATGGATAGATAGATAGATAGATAGATAGAAGAGTGACAATGTCTTCAATCCCTGTGTAGTGCTCTCTGACACAGTGCTGTGAGTGGAGCCAGACAAAGTAGGCCAGAAACTCTGGAACTTTCTTTTCTTTCTTTCCTTAAAAAACTATTATTTCTTTCTCATATGTGGGCATGTGCCTGTGTCATGGAGTGCATGTATAGGTCAGAGGACAGGAACTGGTTCTCCCCTTTCACCACGTGGATCCTAGGGATCAAACTCAGTCACACAGCAATGTGTTTCTGTCCTCTGGGTTTCCTTCAACGTATCCAGCTCCTGGATTATTATTCAAAATACTTCACTGTGGGCTTCAAGCAGATGCCGCAGATGCACGTGTCCCTGCAGAGAAGGTCATGGTAGAGGTTTGCAGGAACATCATGATGTGTAAGACTTTGTGTAAACCACTAACATCAGAGATCTATTCCATCCATTAAGGTGCCAATTACTGGCTGTTCTGTTGCTGTCATCCATGTGAAGTCACTGCTAGCCCAGCTTATAGGCATCTCCACCATTCAGGTCTGCAGGGGGCATTGTTGGAGCACTGAGTGTGTACACTGATGGGGACTGGAGACGGTGGAAGCCAGGGAAACCACACTGATGAGTATGCAGAAATCTCCCGTCTTCAGGTTGATCATCCCAAGTGTTTGACAGTGGTAGCATCAGCAGCCCTGCCACTCCACATCACAGAGGAATCTGCATTTTTATTTTATTTTATTTTATCTCCAGGAACGTGCTCACAATGTTGCCAGTTTTTGCTATGCACAAGGTTGTATCAGTGCCCTGTTATATCATCAGCCAGTATAAGCAAGTCCTGGCTTTGTAGAGAACAAGTACACCTTCCCACTTCCTGAACCAGTCAAGGCCTTCTTGGCGGATACATGTACATTTATCCGCAGCTGCTACCTGATAGCCATGGTCTGCAGCATCCTTCTTTGTTTGTGTGTGTGTCTGCATCTCTTATATGTGTGGCTAGTTCTTGTCATATTCGTGTCTCCATCCTACCTACCTCCTCATTAAATGTGTGTGGTACTTAGAAGGGACCCAGAGACTTATCCAGAACTTTCTCTCAACTGTTCCTTCCCCCACATAATGTTCTATCCTCTGGGCAATTCTCCATAATCTTTTCAGTGAAGCAACAGCTGTAGTCTGAATTTTAGAAACTTTCTCTGAGAACTCACAAATAGTATGTGCAAATCAAGGTGCTTATCTGGGCACAAATTGCTGTCTTCTCTCTTTTAAGAAGCGTTAAGTCCCCTGGGTCTTTTTACAATTTTTATTTTGTTTATGTATGGGTGCTGTGCTGTCTAGTTTTTATATCAACTTGACACAAGTTAGGGTCATCTGGGAAGAAGGAATCATAATTGAGAAAATGTCACCATAGAATGGACCAGTGCTCTTAACCACTGAGCCATCTCTCCAGCCCTTTCTTGGGTGTTAACTCTGGGGTCTTGGTACACTTACTATTTTGGTGACAGGTGGCTTGTTCTTATGTGTATCTAGCCTTGCCTAGTAAAGAAAGCACTCACACACACAAAATCCCCTATCTCAGCAGAGAGGTCTTTAAAGCTCATGGATTGAGGGTGGGAGCTTGTGTGTAACGGGCCAAAGGTCACCTGGTAAGAAGGCACGAGGCTTGCGTTACATCTTCTGAGGATCACTGGGTCACTAGGCTACTGGGCCACTGGGCCTGTCTTCTCAAGACTTCTTGTCTTGCAGCATTCATTCCCCATGGTTCATCAGGCTGTTCCTTCAGTTCTACCTCATTGCTGGCCTTCCAGGCTCTGGCTGTGGCTGTGTTGTTTGGTCAGCACCCCTGCTCTGTTCATCTACAGGCTGTTGCTGCTGTTCCTCAGCCCCTCTTCTGTCTTATACTCTTCCCCCTATCTGCTTCCACCTCAGACTGGCTCAGGTTTCTTCAGGAGTGCACAGGATTGAGACCCTGCTCTCAGCCCTGTGCACTCCTTTAACGAGCCCCCGAGGGAGCCTTTACAAAGAGTACTTCACCCTGCAGTTCACATTTCCCCACATTCTGACTCACCAGCCAGACCTCTGTCCTTAGGCACTCCACAGACACCACTCTGGCAAAGTTCACCAGGGCTGAATTTGAGACTGTCTGTCTCCGGTTTCCTTCTTACCTGGTCAACATTTGAAGCTCCCATCTCCTTCCTCCTCTAACCATTCTTCTCTTACTGTTTCTCGTGAGCCTCCTCTGCTCTGCTCGCTGTTTCTATTGTTCTGCGTTGTGATGTGAACTATTGCTCTTTCCTAGGATATTTTATGAGGTCACAGGAGGCACAGCAAGGCTAGAGAAAACAAAAATTATGATACTCATAGGTGCTAGAGACCCCACTCAGGACCAGGGAAAGGAACCAAGAGGCAGAGGATAGATAGGATTATTGTGCCTATCAAAGAGAGGCTTCTGACCAAACCATTTAATCTTAAAAATTGGCTATCCATGAGTGAGAAAGACCCTCGCTCTCACCCAAGTCAGAAGAGCTTATTATTTGTTTTGTTTTGTTTTTAAGATGTGATACTTGGGCTGAGGATGTAATTCAGTTGATATAAGTGTTTGCATGTGAGGTCTGTGTTGGGTTCAGTATCCTATACCACATGAAACCAGGCATGGTAGTACCTGCCTGTAATTAACACTTGAAGAGTGGAAACTGAAGGATCAGAAGCTCAAAGCCATTCTAGAACCTCCTAGTGAGGATGAGGTCAAATGAGGCTGGCATGAACTGCATGAAACTTTATCTCAAAGAGTTAACATACGTATGTATGTATGATATAGACATAGATATAGATAGAGATTCACACACACACACACATATATATATAGTGATGATTACTCTCAATTGTCTTCTCGACAAGGTTCAGAATTGTCTATGAAACCCATCTCTGGATATGGTTGTGAGGGTGTTTCCAAGGAGGTTTGACTGTTTTGAGAGTTCCACCCCATAGACTGAATAAATAAGAGAGGAAAATTGAGTATCCATATTCATTGCTTTCTGCTCCTTGACTGTAGACACTGTGTGGTCACACTCGCTCCGTCACACCTTTCCCTGCTGTGAAGGACAGTCCTATCAACCTGCGAACCCAAATAAACCATTCCTTCTTACAGTTGGCCTTTGTCAGGTATATTTCTCTATAGCAATGAGAAAGGTAATGAATGTACATTTACCCCCATAATATGCAGAAAATGAATCATTTGCACACAGCATACCTCTCGAGGTTCTTGGATGAGTCTATTCCTTTGCCTGTCCCTTGTTGAGTGACTTTACGGGGCTCACCTCAGATAGAAAAGTCAAACGATGGCAGAGAAACAGTTTTACCCTTCTAGCTTGGTGAACCACTGAATTGACATTAGCTCTTTACAAGAAAGCATGAGTGGGTGGCTACTGACCAGACCATGGACAACCTATGGGTAGCCACACCACCAAAAAAGTTTCCCTTCCTCCAAGAGATTGTTACCTTCTTATACATTCTCGAATATGTGCCCCACCCCTAACTTCCATGATGGTAATGGGCCTGGTCTTGAGGGTCTTCTATACCCACTGCTGCTCTGAACCACATGGCAATGATCACATCCAGCCTCAGGGAAAGAGCCAAAGAGCATCCTTAAATGCCGGTGTCCCTGAGTGGCTTCAGCTTCCGTCTCTGTGCGAATGACTCAGTGATGGCTATCTCCAGTCATCCATTGAATCTATGCTCCAGACTCATAAATACTCGTGTATACTATAAATTTCCACCTGGATCTCCAGCAGGCAACTGCAAGATATATCTAAATGAGCATTCATCTTTCTTCAAGAACCTGTTTATCTGCTTCTATTCCAGTTCGTAAGGAATTCTTCCTTCCAGTTACCAATGCCGGGAGCCCAATTCTTCCCCTTTTCTTACCACACACACCCAGTCTCTTTCCACATGCCTTATCACTCTATTTCTCTTCTTTGTGTCACTGTTAATTTTGGCCCTCATCATTCCATACAGAAGTGATAGCATCTAACTGACCCCTGTATTCACCCTTGCTTCCTCCAGACCCTCCTCTATAGTGTACAGATGTTCTTACTTTATTATTATGGAATATATGAACTTGATAATAATACAGCTGCTTCATCTATATCTACCAGCCATCTCAGAGTAGGGTTGCTCTAAAACAAAACATCGATTACATTTACACCATGATCTATCCTTTTAGTGACTTCTTCCCTCACTCCAGGGCCAGAAGTCAAACGTCGGGCTTCACATGTGCTAGACGAATATTCTACCAACTGAGACACACCTCTAGCACCTTTTGACAGATAATTGCTTCTAGGATATAGTTACAACTCCTTAAAGCATAATGCACAACCTATCAAGATTTAGCTAGTACTAGGGTAGAGCTCATTGGTAGAACACTAGTGTGCACAGGGCCTGGGGAGGGGGCACTTCAACGCTAAGCACTGCAAATCAAGTCGATCTCTGACCTGCTCTTTCTCTCATCTCTTATCTCCCACCACTCTCCTGAAAGAACTAAATGTGCATCCATATAAAACTGTGTAAGGTCCTGGCAGGCCGCATGCTGCGCTTGGCACATACTGTTCCTTCTGGGTGCAGTTCCTTTCTCACATTTCCTGTAAACTTTAGACTCCCCCTTTTTAGGAAGTCTTCTATAATACCCTCACCGGTCCCCATCTCCAGGTAGAACCAATTATTTCCTCTTTTGTGGCTTTCACATATATATTACAACTTTGCTACAATTACTTGTGACTCATTTACATCCACCCAAGCTATAAACTCTTTGAGGTGAGCCTATCTTTCACACCTTTAGCAATTAGCATAGTGTCCCGCGACCTGCGGCTCAGTTGGCTTGCCATTCTGTCCCCCTGATTATTTCTCCAGTTTTGCATCTGATAAATCTTTTCCCACTCACTTCCTCCTCTTCCAGTAATAACCCTGCCATAGACCTAAAACTTATCTTTTGTGTGTCTGCTTTATTTTATTTGAATCTGTTTTTGAGGTAGGAGTTAGGCAGGCGTTAGGCAGTAGTTGGTCAGAGTTAGGGGGAGCATTAAAAAAAGTTTCCCCACGCTCCTGGTTGTGATCTCTAACTGACACTGGCTAACATCCTGGAATCTCAACACTACTAACCAAATACATGTGGAAGCACCACTACATTCTCCTCTCTGAAAAATACCACCAAAAGGCTTGTTAAAAGGACCAAAGAACCATGACTTAAGTGGGGATCTCCAGTCACCTAGGGTTTCCTTTGATTGAAGTTTTTATCAGTACACCCCCTTCTCTACAGGAAGGTCTCCACAACGTATAAGGCTCTTCTTTAAGGAAAGAATTCTGTGAATACAAAAATATGAGGACCAGCAATGCACCTCTTAATATCTAAGCCTTGGTGGAATTAGGCTGCAGAGCTCCCAGGCACAGGCATGGCTACAGCTGAGGCATATAGGGCCCCCTTCCTAACACTCACACTTGAGTCTGCAAGCACATCTAACTCTTCCATTTAACCAGTAAGCTCACCAGTTGTGTTCCACTCTCACTCGTCCTGAAGTTCTTTCTTGCGTTGCAAGTCAAGATCCTGGTTGCACTGTGGGCCATTATCCCCTTGCATTTCCAGTTGCCAGTGACATGTTTGAATCCATCTTCTCTGCCAGAGCATAAGTGCCAGGAGCCCAGGGACCATGTGTGACAGTTGTCCTACATCTCCAGCACGCAGTTCTGGGCGGCTATGCAGAGGAGTAGAGCAGTGTTTGTGAGCATATGAATGGAAGGCTTAGACTTGCTGATTTCCCAGGACTCTTCCAAGTCCCAAACTGTATTATTTATGATTCCCCAAACTGTGACATAATCGAAAAGTTCTCCCTTAGCAGATGGTCCGAACAGTTGAAGCACCGATTCAAATGGTTGGCAGATATGACAGCAAACATTTAAGAAAGTGAGTCAGAATGGAGGTGGTGCATCCAAGAGGCGTGGGAACATGAGCAAAGCTGGGTATCAGTGTCACAGGCACCCCTTTGCACCTGATGCTGGGTCCCATATGCTCCCTCGTGTGTGCCACGAGAGCTTCTTAGGAAGCTGCTTAGCAGCCGTCCTGTGACTAAACCCACTGGCAAGAAACGAGTGCTGAGAGAGAAAAAAAGGCTTTTTCCCTTAGTGTTTCTTTCTAAGTTGCTCACTTTTGTAAACCAAACACAGAGTTATGCCATTCATTTAGAATTTTGTTTCTATGCTGATGGAACTCTAGGAAAAAGCCTCCTATCTAAATATTCTGAAGACTATGACTTCTCCTAGGTTTAATTCTACAAATATTTGCTGATATCCATTTTGTTTCTAGGCCTAGTATCTTGGGGCATGGGCTGAAAGCAAAAGATAATGCAAACCATAAGACTAATTGAAAAACCATCTATAAGATATATATATGATATAACATCTATATGTTTTCGATATTATAAAATAGCTCATGTCAACTTGATAGCGCTCAGAAAAAAAGGTAATTCTTACCAGATTCATGAATATAGAGGGTCTTCATTCAGGATGATGAAGAAATAAGGAAAGCAAAGGAGTTGGTGACTTGAACAAGCTTATAAAGCTTATAGACACAGTCCCCCTCCCCCTCTCCCTCCTCTCCCTCTCCCCCTCCCTCCCTCTCCCCTCCCCCTCCTCTGCGGGATCTGCTGGAGATAGCTTGCTTATAGCCATTCTTCTGCTGTCTATGGTTTAGAGAAGGACTCCAGATGCCGTTTCTCCTGACTAGTCCTTTCTCCTACATCTGTCCCATCAGGAGTCCCTGTGTGGTCCTGGCCTCGTCATATATTCAGAATATGAACTGTGATCTAGGTTCACTTAGAGAAATACACTTCTTAGATTTCACAGTGTTCCATTTGACATTGCAGAGCCCTGACTCCACCCCAGATCCCCCAACCCCTGAACCCCTACCCGAGGCCAGGCTGGTACAGAGCTAATACTCTGTGGAGATCCACGGTGTTTTTAGATGGAAAGAACAGTGACTTCAAGTAGACAACCTGAGTGACCTTCGCAAACCTCTTTCTGAGAAATGAGATTATTTTCTGTGGTCTAAATTATAAACATTAACAAATGTTGATGGGTAATTTGCCTAAGCTCTGAGGGCGCAAGCCAACAGAAAAAATGGGATTTCAGCTTGTTCAACTCTCTAAAACTTGTGCCTACATGGAAAGGTACCGAGGAGTGGTCTACGGAAAATGCCAGAGCTGTGGTTCTGGGAACCGGAAGCTGTACAGCAGGTCTGTTCAGATTGTTTTGTGGTAAGAGATTAGAATGCAGATGTTATATGGCATTGGGTGAAACATGCAAGGTTAGCTTTCATTTTAGACTACTTGAGCCAGAATGTGGTGTCTATCTGGAGTCCAAGTGACACATTCATGTTTTCTTTTGTTTTATCCCTGAAGCAGAAGAAAAGCAAGTGCGACAGGAAGGCAGGAGACTCCTGCTGTCTTCCTCCTTCCTACCTGTGGCTGTGTGACCACTCTCACACACTGAGATATCTGCTAGGTCCACTGCACGCAGAGCTGTGTTCACCTCTCTGTGGTCCAGCACAGTTTATATAATCGTTTAAATCAGCCCCAGGAAGCCACCTTACAGCTGGGCTTGACATCTATACCAGAGGCCCTGAATCCTGTGGTAGCAGCACTAGAGGGAGTCCGGTGTCCCTGCACCTTGATAGGTGGCCTAAGGATTTCCCACCCTATGTCCACTTGAGTGCTTTCTGTGAGCAGCCTGACTACACCTTCCTAAGGTATGCAGCCACAAAACTGTCAGAACTGAGGTATGAGCCTTCTTGCAGTCATGGCTAGGGAGCTGGGGACCTGTGAAGAGTTCTTGGATAGGATCTTGTTTTTGTATAGAGTTTATTCAGGGCATGGGGAGGGGAGTTGAAGGAGTAGAAACAGGGAAAGGCAGAATGAGGGGGAGAGAGAGAGAGAGAGAGAGACACCCCCCCCCCCGCCATGAGCACTGGAGGGGAATGCGGGGGGGGGGGTAAGGAGCAAGAGAACAGAGCAAGAGAGCAAGATCTGGATAGTATCTTAACCCTCAGCTCGACAGTCTAGAGTCTGAGAGGAGACAGTTGAGGAGTGTTATGGGGATGTATATGTTCATGATTATTAGTTGATGTATGAGGGCACAGACCCCCGTAGGTGGCACCATTCTTGCACAGGGAGTCCTAGAATGTATACAAAAGCAGGAGCCAGAGCCAGAAAGCAGCACCTCCATAGCTCCGTGGTCCAGGTTCCTGCCCTGACTTCCCTCAGTGATAGACGACAACTGGAAGTATAAGATGAAATAGACCCCTTCTTCCCTCACATGGCCTTTGCTCATCTTCATTGTCACAGTCTCAGAAAGGAAACTAGCTAACACCCAGATGTTGTTCACAGAGGAAACCAAGAGAGTCTGAAAACAGACCCATAATTGACAGGGGGTAAGATGCAGGAGAGGGATTGACTATAAATGAGTGTGGGGGCCGGGCAGTGGTGGCGCATGCCTTTAATCCTAGCACTTGGGAGGCAGAGGCAGGTGGATTTCTGAGTTCAAGGACAGCCTGGTCTACACAGTGAGTTCCAGGATAGTCGGGACTACATAGAGAAACCCTGTCTTGGAAAAAAAAATGAGTGTGGGGATCTTTGGGGTGAGTGATGGGAATGTTCTAAAACACATTGCACACCCCCATAAGTTCACTACGACTCACTAACCCATGTACAGCGAATTCTCCTGTATGTAAATAATACCTTGGAGAGAGAGAGAGAGAGAGAGAGAGAGAGAGAAAACAGGAAGAGAAAGGGCAGGAAAGGAAATGAGCCGATGAGGAAGAGTCAAACCATGAGCATGACCCTGGGGGAGAGCCCTAGGATGATGGCGTCAGAAGGAAGTCAGTTCCAGACATCCAGCTCTAAGTTCACCCAGTCCTCGGTGCATGCTTTGGAGAGACGACAGCCAGGTACCAGCAATGCCTGCGGCAGGAGAGGATAGCGCCCATGGCCATTCTTTTTTCTTCCTTGAGAAAGTTTTGAGGCACAGGTTCAGGACTGGGCTCAAGTTACAGAATCAGAGCTGGTATCAGGAGCTGTTCTTTCTCACTTCTAGGAATCCTCTAAAATCTTTTGGAATTTAAAAATTATTCACAGCGGAGCAGTGGTGGCGCATGCCTTTAATCCCAGCACTTGGGAGGCAGAGGCAGGCAGATTTCTGAGTTCAAGGCCATCCTGGTCTACAGAGTGAGTTCCAGGACAGCCAGGGCTTTACAGAGAAACCCTGTATTGAAAAACAAAACAAAACAAAACAAAACAAAACAAAACAAAACAAAACAAAATATTCACAAAGTTGCCTCTGCAGAACAATGGCAAACAAGTTAGCCAGCAAGGTTGCGTGTGCTCCCATACCCCTCCCTCAGTGCTGAGACCACCAAACTTTAAAAGGGAAGTCAGTTCTGTGTGCTCTTTCCTCACAGATGAGTAAGCTGATGGATGACGGAAACTGAGCCTGGGTTAATCACTGTGTTATTAAGACGCTCCTCACCCACTGCCCCAAACATAAACAGAACTACAGTAACAAGAATGGCACACCCACGCAGTCATACATGTCACCTTGTCTTTAATTATATGTCCTCTCTTTGAACAACATAATCACATACTGTAACGAGATAAGACAACAATTGGGCAAATACAGATATCCTACTTGGATTTATTTATTTATTTAGGTTTGGGAGGCAGGGTTTCTTTTGTCGTCCCGGATGTCCTGGAACTCGCTCTGTAGACTAGCCTTGAACTCAGAGATCTGCCTGCCTCTGCCTCCTGAGTGCTGGGATTAAAGGCGTGCGCCACCACCGCTCATCTTGTTTAGACTTTTTAAAATCAAGGACAATCTATTTTGTTATATAAGTCTCCTATATGCTGCAATAAAACAAATGGCCATAGACACACAAAGGTTATTTTCTAACCATTTCTTTTGTTGCTGGTTTTAATTTATGTTTTTGTTTAAATAAAATATAATTACATCATTCATTCCCTCACCTCTCCTCTCCTCCCTTCAAATTCTTTTATATCTTCCTTTCAACTCCCTTTTAAGTTTATGACCTATTATTCTTTAATTATTATTTTTGTACACCTGGAGAAACACTGTCAGGCAGCGGAGCCCTTCTGCTCTTCTTCCTCAACAGCTTCTGTCCTTTCCTCTCCGTCTCTCCTTCTCTCCTCCCCTCTCCCTCCTGCTTCAGAGTCCTTGAGAGAGACAGGACGGAGATGTGTAGGAAGCCATCCATCCCAGTGCCCTTGGGAGCTTAGGACTACAGAAGGAGGTCTTGAGCTTTTTTCAATGCTCCACTCCCATAGAAGAATTTTAATGACCCTCAGCTGCACTCGACCCCGCAGCCAGGTGTGAGCTGAGAATTTCCAGAAACCAGTGTTGCTCACAGTCAAGAGCTGACTTTTGTTAACCAGACTCACAACACTCTTAGCAAACCAGATGTGAGTTTATAACGTAAAATGAGAGACTCCTGTTGAGTGGCTTACTTCTCACCAGGGATCCGGGCTCCACCTTCTTCTCCCCAGTCTGGGTACTGTGGTGCTAGGAAGCCCATACACTACATTTCCAGCCGGCAAGGAAGGCAGTTGCTGCTCAATAAATACTTGCCAAGTGGAATTTAATTATTGCCAGAGTCGAGTCGTTTTATCTAAATGATTGGTGACTGGACAGGAGCTGGGGGTGTTTCAATCCACCACTGCTCAGCAAGACTGGCCGTAAGGGATGCTGTTGGCGTTTCCTGTTTTTAGAAAGGGTGTCACCCAGCTTGGAGAAGTCACCTGGCACGGTGTCATTCTACTTCATTTGTTCTCTTTACTTTTGAAGTGAAAACTATAAAGGTCGCACTACGCCTTGGGTAATAATAATAGCGCAGGCAGCCACAGACTGTCCACTGTTTGTCCCTGAAATAGATTCTCCAGGAGAAAGAACTGCGGCCCTGTCATTCACTGACTCGTATGGGAAACAACGATCGGAACGGAGGACAAAAAAAGATGCATGAGTCAGCAGCATCCAGCTTAGCCTTGAGAGGGTAGCATGAGGTGTTATTAGGGCCATTCTCTGGGAAAATTACATTGTTGGTAAAGGAAGCGTCCTGTCTGTCAGGGCCCTCGCGGTGAGGCCTTCGGCTGATAAGGAACCTCTTCTCAGGCTCCAAAAACACAGGCCCCTCCTGGGCCCTCAAATCATTTGCTGAACTGGACACCCTAAATTTCCCCCAAGCCTCCTGGAATCTCCATTCTCCTATCCTTCGGGTAGGGAGAACTAACTCCTTGTCTGAGGAATTGCTCGGTTCTCTTAGTAGCCACGATGCTGTCCTTTCCAAGATCAGGGTGCCTACGATGCTGCTGCTGTGGTCCTCGTCCCATTCCACACTTCGCCTAGAAAGCCGTATCCCTGCCTGTAGCTTCAGCCAACACCTATGCTCTGGAGGTCGGGAGATCCAATGGGTAGATCCTGCCGGACAGTCTATTTCACTGTTGTCAGACCTCCATGATCAGTTCAACAAATATCTCTTTCCTGGGCTTGAGAGGATCTTCTGTGGATCTGGAGGATACTGAGAAGCTATTCTAGCCTGGTGTGGTGGCTCCTGCCTGTGATCCTACCCCAGGGAGACTGAAGCGGGAGACGGCCATGATTTTGAGGTCAATCTAAACTACATAGTGAGTTCCAGGCTAACCTGGGCTACGGAGTGGACCTGTGCCTCAAAATGAAACAATCTTTTAACAACAACCAAGGTTCTACTGCTCTAGCTTATCTTCTAACTTCGGTTTTTTGCTTTCCAGTACTTGCAAGAATCCCAGAACCCTTAGCTGTTGGCCTCTCTCTTTCCGTATCCTTCCTAAGATCATTCACTGCAGGGCCTTCAATCTTATGCAGATAATTTTCTTTCTTTCTTTTTAAAAAATTATTTATTTATTTATTTTATGTATATGAGTATACCATTGGTCTCTTCAGACACACCAGAAGAGGGCATCAGACCTCATTATGGGTGGTTGTGAGCCACCATGTGGTTGCTGGGAATTGAACCCAGGACCTCTGGAAGAGCAGTCAGTGCTCTTAACCACTGAGCCATCTCTCCAGCCCCGATAATTTTCAAATAATGCATGTTGGGTGTGATTTTTTACATGCCTCCTTCACCCTATGCACTAAGGTGCTTTTTTATTTCCTTGAAATACACATTTATAGTAGCTCTAGCATCTGATCTGTACAACGCAGGGCGGGGTGGGGAGACCCCGTAGTAAATTACACTATGACTATGCCGGATGCTTTAAGCAGCTCTTTAATGTGCTTACAACCATTTATGGATTTTTTTTTCTGCTTCTTACATACTTTCTCAATTTCTGCCATAAAGAAGTCTTCTATAATTTGGGGGGAAAAAAACCCAAAAAAAACAAAAACCAAAAAAAAATGAGAGAAGAAACAAGCGCCGTCATTAGTCACCGGGTAGAGCGAAAGCAGGGTAGCAAGCAGTCCCAGGTCTCCTTTGTTTACCTGGTGTTTACCTGGCTGATGTTTCCTAGCCCCAGTGCTGCAGATTGCAGCCAAGGGCCTTACATGTGCTAAGCACCCGTAACACCCAGTTCACCCTTCACTGCAGCACTTCCACCCAGTCTTTAGATACACTTTTCCTTCCACACCCCGGGCTATGGAGGTATCGGAGATCATGATTAACTTGGAAGCTAGAGTTTCTCATTTGTTATTCTCCTCTAAGACTTTTCCAGCCTCTCTCTGGGAAACCCACCTTATTGTATTTATTTCTGTAGGCCCAGAACTCACTGCAGAGCACGGGGTAGAATAGTAAAATACCATGCAGCTGTGCAAAGGTCAGCGAGGTCGCTCAGTGGTTAGGGTCTAGGGCTGCTTTCACAGAGGTTTGCTCCCACGTTGGGTGTCCCATGCTGGCCCAGAACCCCAGATCCTGGGGTTCAACACTCTCTTCTGGCCTCTGAGGGCCCTGTACCCATGTGCCATATAGTTCAGTCACGTACATATAAATAAAGTAAAAAGACATCTATTTTTTAAAAGAGAAGTTCCTTTGTTATAGTAGAACCACCACCAAGATGTGAAAGAAAAGCGAGCAGCTGCCGAGTGTATAAAATCCTGGCCCTGGACTGTGTACTTTAAACACAGAATCTGGTTGACAGGACAGTGTCTCCCCCCCCTCTTCTTCTCCCTCTCCCTCTCCCTCTCTGTCTCGTGTGTGTGTGTGTGTGTGTGTGTGTGTGTGTGTGTGTGTTCAGAAAGCATTTAATGACCCACATAAGCATCTATTTCTATTCTCTTAGCCAGTGTTGGGTATGGATTCCATAGCCTGGCTCATGCTAGCCAGACACTCCACTACTGAGCCCCATAAGTATGCATTTCTATATAACTTGTTCTAAAGTTCACTCCATTCTTTATTTTCTTCATTATACTTTAGTGGACTCTCTCCTTCATCATGGTCGCATTGTCCTGTCCTGCACCAGATGCTGTGTCCCCAGATGGTCTGAGCATAGTGGCTCTCTTCAGTTTGTTCCCACTTTTCTGTTGACTGTGCTCCCAAAGTCAAGTTCCCTGTGCCCGCCACAGCATCCACTGGCTTATCCACCCAGAGATAGAGCCCGGCACTGGGATAAACTTACCTCCCATCTGGAGACACTGTGAGTCTGTATCTAATCTTCCCCACTGCCTTTTACAGATGGGCATCCTGAGGCACAGAACAGATAGATAAAATGTCTGAGTTTAAGTTATCCCAGATAAAAATCCAGACATCTTGCACAAACTTAGCCATTTCCCTCTACCACTGAACCCTCAGAGTGCATGGTTGAGGAAGACAGTTCCTGTGAGGGAACAAAGGACATGCGCAGTGACAACTGCTTGTTTCTTCAGAGCCACTGTCCTTTATTTCAGCATCCCCTGAAGTGTCTTCGCTGAGAAGCTACTTAAGATTTCATTGCTAATAAACGCACTCACTTTAGGAAATGTCATAAATTATAGTCATCTCTCGAAGTTTCCAGGAGTTTCCAAAATCACAACAATGTGTTAAACATTGGCTGCAAAGCAGTGAGAAGCCTATGTGACATTTTTCCCCGAGCATGGGAACTTTCCTTGGCACAGAGCAGCCACTGGTACCCAGGAGGACTCTCCACACTGTCCTACAGGAAGAAGCAGGCTGTCTGTACAAACAGCATTAGTTGGTCTGATTTTCTGGCCACTGCACACCAAGATGGCCGAGGGGATGAGATGGTTACTTTGTGGTTGTGCTATGCAGTACAGGAAACACTGGAACAATCTGACCAAATGAGCCTCCCAGCTCCACGACGCTGACTTTTATCACAAGGGTACAAAGCAAAATTTGAGCTTCAGCGATTATTGTTGGCATCCAGCATTTCCTTTTGCAAACACTACATCAGATTGAGCAGATAAGCTTCCCAGATTATTTCCATGAAATGATCCAACTGGATCCAAAGGTAGAATATGATGTCACCAGCTGCCTGTAGCCATTCTCTAATTAGTACCTGGGCAAAGAATACATGCCTCCTTTGTTCTAAATCGGGACTGCGTCTCATTGCCGTCCCTCCACTGCAGGGAATCCAGACTGGGATGGGCTGCCAGAGCACAGGATCACTGAAGGGCTTGGCCGTGAACTGGCATTGGAATCCGGGTATTCTGTAGAAGTTGTGGATGGAATACCAGAAGACACATAGAACTGGGGGGGCGGTGGGGGCAGGGAGAGGACCCTGCAAGGGTTTGTAGCTGCTGCGCAGTGGCCCCAACAGCTCCCTGAAGTGAGTCTGGCAGGGGACCTTAGCCTTGCAGCCCCAGGCAGCTTACTCATCTCCTCCTTGCTAAGGAAACCTTCCCTTCTCCCTTCCTAAACTTGCTTCTCCTAAGCTTTACTCCAGGCCATTGTGAAACATGCAGTTTCTCACACTCTGCCCCAGCAGCACTGACGAGGCAGGTTTAATAAATGTCTGAGTAAGTCAGGGGAGTCAGGGGATGGGGCGGGGAGAGGGGCAGGGAACAGAGCTCCAGTTGTTCAAGCGTCTTACTCAGCAGTAAGGAGCTCAGCCCAGTCCTCCTCCTAATTCACTTTGTAATCTGGATTGGGATGTCACCACCCAGATGAAACAGAACAGATGACAAAGGCCTTGTCTTCATCTCCACCCCATGGCCAAGGTTGGGACTTAGCCTGATTTAGATTCAGCTAGAATAAGTTCATAAATCATTTCTTCCTTCTGTGTACCAGACTATTACTGTTTTAGTAGGAAATTCTAGGAGAGGTGGCTTGAAGAACTGACATTAGTACTATTGTGACATTAGTACTATTTTGGTATCCTTTATATTAAACTTGCCATCTACTCTGATTAGCCAGGAGTTTATTTCTTTCTTCATTGGATGCATCACAAACTCTGTCTCTTCTCTTGCTTCTCCCTACTTGCCTCTGGAGACTGGAAGTCCATCTGTACTCCCCCCACCCAACAATTGGCCCATAGCTTTCTTTACTGAAAGATCAAGAACCAATATGGGAACAGGACCTTAACATCAGAACCATCCCCTACAAGTTAGTTAGTTAGTTAGTTAGTTAGCTTGTTTGTTTGAAATAGGGCCTCACTATGTAAGTCTCACTATGCAGGACAGTTTGGCCTTGGATTCATAAAGATCTGCTTGCCTCTACGTCTTGAGTACTGGGATTAAAGGCTTGAGCCACCATGCCCAGCCAACCTTCAATATTCTAAGCTAAATAGGTCTTAAAAAAAAAAGTTAGCCAGGTGTGGTGGTGCACGCCTTTAATCCCAGCACTCAGGAGACAGAGGCAGGTGAATTTCCGAGTTTGAGGCCAGCCTGGTCTACAGAGTGAGTTCCAGGACAGCCAGGGCTACACAGAGAAACCCTGTCTCGAAAAACAAACAAAAACAAAAACAAAAGTTTCAGGGACTGTAGAGATGCCTCAGTGGTTAGGAGCACTGACTGCTCTTCCAGAGGTTCTGATTTCAATTCCCAGCAACCACATGGTGGCTCACAACCATCTGTAAAGAGATCTGATGTCCTCTTCTGGTGTGTCTGAAAACAGCTACAGTGTACTCATATAAATAAAATAAGTAAATCTTTAAAAAAAAAGTTTCAAGTTTTGGATACTTTGTTATAGCAACAGAAAGTATCTCTTTAAAAACATAAGTTACATGAAGAACTAATCATATACATTAGGTTAATATGTCCCTATTTTCTGAGTATTAAAAACCTATTTTGATTTTGGAATAATGAAGTCCTGAAATGGACAGTTTTGAGGGTTATAGAGTACTGTGCATATGATCAGTGTTGCCCAACTGATTAAACTGGTGAATCGTATACATTTTACCCCAAATGAAAGAAACATCAACTTGTTTCAGAAAAAGACAAATGGTAAACCAGTAAAGGCGATAAAAACAAAGATTAAGAGGGTCTTTTAGTAAAGTAGATGAGATACCCAGCTTTATGGTGGTTTTGAAGTTAGAAGTCAGTAATGAAGAAGTATACAAAAAGAAGAGATGTCATGGGCAAAGAGAAGAAGAAATCACACCAAACAGCACAAGAACATGTGAAAAGGATGAGCTCCTTAAAGAGGCAGCCCTCATATTATGGACCTACTTGGGGGTGGGATGGATTTGACTGGTGCATGAGGGGACAAGGGGTTATAAAGAAAACAAGAGTGAAGTCTCTGTGGGTGGGGGAAAAGGGTGACTGGGGGATCAGATAATCTTTTACTTAACATGACTAGAGCATATTATCTTGATTCACAGTGGTGTTCTGAGGACTCTTCTGTTGTGTCATCCACGAAGTGACAGTGGGTGAGGACAGCCACAGACTCAGCCACCAGAGAGGTAGCTAGTATGGCCATCTCCTTGCTATCCTTCGTCCCCAGGCAATGGCCACATCATGTTTCTCTGCCTTTTGTAGAAGGTGGGAAAGAGCTACAGGCAGGCCTTACAACCGAAGCCAAATCTTCTGGGGGCCCCAGCATAGGCAGGGGCCTTGTGTGACAGCCAGAAAGCTCACCAGTAAGCAGCAATGTGAAGTATGTGGTTTTCAGAGAAGACATTAGCTGCTGTGAGGACCTAGATCTACAAGGAGATTTTGGAACTGGTGAATTAGAGGCAAGTTCTAGGAACCAGACCCACTGAGGTCTCCCAGATGGGGCTGGGGAGAGTGTGGGAGTGGGGCTGTGTGCCTGATAAACTAACCATGCCAGCCAAGCCATCTGTGCTCAACCTGGCACTTAGTAGGCGTTCAGTAAATATTTGCTACATTGAAATGGATGGTAAGCCTACATGTGTCTTATTTTGTATTATTTGTGTTTTGTCTTGGATTATTTGTTTGTTTTGCATGTTTTCATTTTACCGACAGAGGATCTTTTCATTCTTTAGTAGTTGATATTTGATGAAGATAAGTTAGCCTGAAAGGGATTGATCTACATCTAGACTAGAGTGGTACCCTAGGTCCCAAGACCACCCTTTCATCCCCAGACTTCCCCTTCTGGTAATTCCACCCATGTCTCCCTCCTCCCTACTTGTGTTCACTTAGCACACTCTCCTGCATTCAGACACTGACTTGGCAATGGCTCCCAAGTCTCCTTTCTAAACACGATATCTAACTGCCTGTTGCATCTTCTTTTTTCCCTTTCTCAGGGTCTGGAGCATGCTGGGAAAGCACCGTATCACTGGTCCCTCGTCCGAGGATGCTTTGTCTTGTTTGTTCCTTAGATTCCTGCATCCCAGCTTGTCTAATATTCCCCTCACCATACTGATCCTCTGACTTGCTAATTCCTCTTTCCCTCCTGGATTTCTTATACATGTTTACATGTGTGGACCACCCTAGCATCTCCAGACAGACAGCTCTGTGCACACATGACTCCAGGGATTTCCAGAGCAGCTTTCATCTTGAATCTGTCCCAGAGATGGCTCTGGGGTTCATCTCATGTGCCTACTACTGCTGCTGCTGCTACTACTACTACTTTGTTAATGACCTACTGTTTGGTGTTAGTGCTCTGATAAAATACTGACCAACACCAATCGTCATCTTACAAGTTACAGTCCTTCCTTTACTGAGGGAAATCAGTGCAGGGATTCAAAGCTGGAAGCTGGAGGCAGGAACAGAAGCCAAGACCAAGGAGGAAAGCGGCTTGCTTACTGGCTTGCTTGCTCTCCATGCCTCTCTCTGCTTGCTTGCATTTACACTCAGGACTGCCCGCCCAGGAGTGGCACTGCCCAAAGTGGACTGGGCCCTCCCACAACAGTCAGTAATCTAAAAAAAAAAAAAAAGTACTACAGACACGCCCACAGGCCATCTGATGGAAGCAGCTCCTCAGCTGAGGTCCCTCTTCCCAAGTGATTCTAGTTTGTGTCAAGTTGACAAAGACTAACAGCACAGTTTGCATGCTAAGTGATGGGTTTCATAGTCTTCATAGTGTTCATATTTCGTGTTCTTGTTTGTCTCCCCATTTCCTTCCACCTTGCTCACTATTGCCAGTCCTTTTCTTCACCTCCAAACATTCCCACTTCTGCTTTCATGTCATATATGCTACATTTAGAATATAGTATGTGTATACATTTGGTATATAGTATGCTACATATACTCTCACATATGTTATTCTCCTTTCTCCCTTAAGACCTTGTCTTAGTTAGGGTTTTACTGCTGTGAACAGACACTATGACCAAGGCAATTCTTATTAAAAACAACATTTAATTGGGGCTAGCTTACAGGTTCAGAGGTTCAGTCCATTATCGTCAAGGTGGGAGCATGGCAGCATCCAGGCTGTCATGGTGCAAGCAGAGCTGAGAGTTCTATGTCTTCATCCAAAGGCTGCTAGTGGAAGACTGACTTCCAGGCAACTAGGGTGAGAATCTTAAGCCCACACCCACAGTGACACACCCACTCCAACAAGGCCACACCTATTCCAACAAGGCCACACCTCCAAATGGTGCCACTCCCTGGTCCAAGAATACACAAACCATCCCAGACCTCTTCCTCCCTGGCATAGTCCTGCTTTACTGTCGTATCATGATGTGTATGAGCACACATATGCACGCTATATAGTTTGAATATAAATTCCACACATGAGAAAACATGCAGTATTGTCTCCGTCTGATTTATTCTGCTCAACACAAGGATTCCTGGTCCCATCCATTTCTCTGAAAATGTGCGTTCATTCCTCTGCGTTCTTGGCCAAACCCCCACTGTGTGTCTCATTCATTTGTTGATGGACACCAAGGCTGGTTCCATAGCTTAGGCTGGCCTGCTTGAACCTGATCCATCCCTACGAGTCCTAATTTACACGCAGGTGCCTAACTGTTCTGTTGCTTCCAACTAGATGCAAGCAATCCGTACAGCACCAGTGTCTCCTATAGAGAACAAACTGAATTTAGAATTCTTTTGTTTTGTTTTGTTTTGTTTACCACCCCGGCCCCCAGGACGTTTTTTGCACTTGTTTGGTTTCACAGAATCATTTGGATTTTTTGTTTCTTTTGCAGAGCCCTAACTCTCAGGGCAGCTCAGCCAATGAGCTCGGGTAGGCTCCTTTTTGTTCCCATCAACTTCCAAATGCCTGGAGCTCTGGGGCTTCTCTTTGGACACCAGTGGGCTTAGAGAAGGCTACACTTTGAAGTCTGCTGGAATTGAACGTTAAAGGATTACTAATGTCTGGACACCTCTCGGACCAGTTGTGCTCTGTGGGGGCGGGGCTCTGCTGTGAGTAGTCTGTCAAGGCTCCCCAGGTGAGTTTACTGTTTAGCCAAGGTTGAGAATAACCTGTTTGAAGCATCTATTTCCACTATATCTGCCCAAGAGCCTCAACACTGTGCCCACTCTCTTTAAGGTCAGGAATAGCTCAACTCTGAGCTCTGTCTTTCATCCGGGAATTCATCTGTACACTCTGTGGCTGGAACTGGGAAAAAAAATGTAACAACACACTTATTCCCGCATTGGCGATGTTTTAGCCAAGCCCCAAGTCTATTATTCTTGATTTTCTTCTAGGTTTCTGCTTTGTCTCAGTCTCAGACCATGGCTGTCTCGAAAAGCTGTCTGCACACCCCACCCTAGCCTGCTTGTTAAAGAATCCATGCCCCTAACTGTAGTGATGAGCTCAGGGATGGGCCTGTCCCCAAGGCAGGCCCGTGGGTCACAGTGACACCCAATTGTAACATTTTGGCTTGACCTGTATTTCTTGCTAGACTTGAACATGAAACTCAGAAGAGAGCTTGTCTGAGTACAGAGCCCAGATAGAGAAAAGCAGACAAGCTTGGCCCAGGGGAGGGTTCCTGCCCTTGAGAACCACGAGATAGTGGAGGAAATTCAGCTCCTGAGCTCCAGCATCTCAAGGTTGTGGGATTGTGAGAGGACCAGCCCCTCTTCCAGCAGATGCAATTTCCTAGCCCTCTTCCTCGGATCACATCTGAACCTCAAGCTGGTGCAGACCCCTTCCCCTTTGCCTGGTTTTGACTGAAGCCTGCATCTTGTAGGGATTTCTAGCAAGCTTCTCTTGCCTCTAGTCTCTACCCTTTTAGCTCATTCTCTCCACACATGCCAAGAGGATCTAAGACACAGATTTGAGTATGCTGTCTCCCTACAACAGAACTTACACTGGTATTCCTGCGGCAACCAATCAAGTTCAAACTTCTCACTTGACTCCCTGGCCACTTCCCACCATCCACCACTGAGCCAGTCCCATGGGCATTTCTGTCATCACTGTATGTGTGTGTGTGTGTCCTTTCCAGTAATGCCCCTGAGTCCCTCTGTGTGTTGGCTTTCCTTCCTAGATGTTCTTTAAGACTCTACATTCCTTCTCTGCATCCTCTCTCATGCAAAGGAGTATCTCGTGGAATTTATTTGTTCTCTTTGGCTGACTAAGTTGTCTGAGGTCCCAGGCCTGCTCAGTAAAGGTTAAATGAATGGATAAACCCCATCAAGAAGTTCAGGAGTCTGCTAGCCTGGATGGACTTGGGAAAGAAACAGGACAGTGGGAACACTGAAGATTGTTTATAGCTCGTGTTTCTAAGGAAAAGTATTCAGCTAGTTAGGAAACTGAAGGGTTGGAGGTTGCTCTTTGACCACCATGGAAAGTTCTCCACACAGGTGAGCAAAAGTCTGTGGCAGGAAGCGCCTGAGCTGCATTAAGGGAATGGCCTCCAGGATTCTCTAGCTGACTCTAGGCAGTTTTAGTTTCTGAGACAGGGTCTCTCTCACATAGCTCAGCCAGCCTTAGTATGGAGTTCAGGATGACCTTGAATTCTTGAACCTCCTGCCGCTACTTCCCAGGTGTTGGAAGTACCAGCTTCCTGTTAAAATGTTGATCATGACCATATTAACTCAGTCACTAAAAGAACAGAAATGTCACCCTAGTTCTGCCACTAGAGTCAATATAGTATTAATAACTAATTTGTATTGAGGATGTAACACCAGGGATTGATCTAGGCACTTTCCAGTCAATATCTCATCTCCTCTTCCTGATGTCCAATGAAATAGCCCCACTTCAGAGATGAGAGAGGTGGGGCCAAGGGAAGACCTTGTCCAAGGTCACAGGGATGGCCAATGTCTGAGCCAGGACTCTATGCTGTGCCACGTGCGATACCCATCCTTCCACACAGACCCTGCAATCCCTCTTGCTGTGATCCTTCCTCGCTGTCTCTCTGCTGTGAAACTGTTGCCCTGTCCATATGGCTGTCATCATAGAGCAGCTGTAGCCAGGATTATTTCATGACTTTATATCTTTAAACACATTGTACATCTCAGTAAGTCCTGTTGACTTAGTTCTCTAGTCTGTGGTCCATCTTTCACCCCTAGATAGGGGATGGGGTGGAGCCTCTTTAACTGGTCTCTCAGATTTCCTCTTTTCTTTTGTTTTCTAAGCCAACCTTCAGTGATTCCCTTTTTAGTATATTTTATTTATTTTTTGAGAATTTCATACATATACACAATGTGTTTCAGTTACATCCACCTCCCTTCCAACTCTGTCTAAGACTCTTAATCTCCCTCCCAACTTCCTGCCTTTTTTTTTTCCTCATTGAGTCCACTTAGTGCTGCCTGTATTCACAAAGGTAAGGGGTGTCCATCCACTAGATTCTGGTCACCAGAGCATGGACAAACAACCAGGGGCCCCATCTCTGAGGAAATCTGACACTCCCTCCCCCAGAAGCTTGATCCCTTCTTGTCCCTTCTCCCAGGAGACTGAGTGACCTTTTAAAAATGAAGACCAGATCATGGCATTTCCTTCACATCGGTGGCTTCTCAGTGTGCTTGGCTGAATCACAGATTCTCAGCCGTGCCCCAGGTCCCACACACCTCCCTCACCTGTCTGTGCTTTGCTAGGACTTCCCTTATTCTAGCCACACTGGCTGGTCCCCTTCTGGGTTTTCACTCACCTAATTCTCTGTCACTCCAGAACCTTTGCAGTTTTCTCTGCCTGGGACCTCTTGGACCATACACCTCCTGACTGAAGACTCCTAGTCTTCAAACGTCCTAAATGCCTCTTTAAAGAGGCCATTCCTCACTAACCTAGCTTAGAGCCTTCAGTCACTCAGTCACAACTTTATAACTTAGTGGTCAATTGGTTTGAGCATTCTTTGAAGTCTTCTAGATATGTGGCAGAAGGACTGTGGCTTATTTTCCTGAGCACTGTATCCCTAATACCCATCATAGAACCAGGTACACACTAGGTAAACAATATTTGTTGAAGGAATGATTGCTTTTCTATTTTTACACATGTGGTCTAATAACTTTTATAATAATTAATAGTTTTCCATTAATTCGTGACTCTAATAGGATATTTGTTTCATATGCAATTGAGTGAATTGGACTATTTCATGTTTGGAAACAATGTATCAGTCTCTGTATCAGTGACATAGACACTCAGCTCACTAATGATAATGTTTTGTGTGTGTGTGTGTGTGTGTGTGTATGCTCCAGCTTAATTTTTCTGTTGAAAGAAAAGATAGATGGATGGATAGATAGATAGATAGATAGATAGATAGATAGATAGATAGATAGATTACAGGTTTCAAATCAATTTAGTAGGCTGTGAACAGGGCTGTTTTAGAGATGGCCTAGAAAGAAAACTATCAAAATGTACTTCAGGTAAGAGGAGAAGAATTATCCTGTATAACTTGTTTCCCTTTGATGTACATAAAATCATAGAGAGTGCAAATATCCAGTTGTAGTAAAATAGATTTCTTACCTGGTTTCAGTTTAAAAAACTTTGTTGACTTCAATGGCTTGATGTGAGAGTCATGCAAAAATGTTTAAATACACAGATCTTCTTGATTAATCTCTTGTTCTAGTGTGCAGCTGCCTAACATATATGCAGGACTGATTTTGTGTGTGTGTGCGCGCGTGCGCACACATGCACACACGTGTGAGAGAGAAAGAGAGAGAGAGAGGGAGAGGGAGAGAGAGAGACAGATAGACAGACAGACACAGAGAGACAGAGAGGATGTGTCAATTTATCATAATTATTTCTCTTCTTCTACTATGTTCCAGGGATTGAACTCATGTCCTTAGGAGTGGCAGAAAGTGCCCTTACATGTTGAGCTATCTCATCATTTTATTTATATTTTTAAATAAATATTTTATTTCAGAAAATTTTAGACTTTGGGGGAAATATTTAAACATAGTTTAGAAAGCTAGATGTGGTTCATGCACCTTTAATCTCAGTACTTGGGAAGCAGAAACAGACAGATATCTGTGAGTTAGAGACCAGCTCAGTATACATACCAAGTTCCTGTACGGCCAGGGCTGCAGAGTGAGATTCTATTTTAAAAACAAAAGAATGAACGAACAAACAAACAAACAAACAAACCATCAGAAATCATACAAAACGTTCCCATAGTCCCTTCTCCCAACCACCCTCATATATTTATTGTTTTAAAATTTATTTACCTCTATTTTATATGCATTAGTGTTTGCATGTATGTCTTTGTGAGAGTGTCAGATCTTGAGTTATAGACAGTTTCAAGCTGCTATGGGAGTGGTGGGATTTGAACCCAGGACCTCTGGAATAGCAGTCAGCACCCTTAACCACATCTCTTTAGCCTTTGTTTTTGTTTTAAAGGCAGGGTCTTACTATTTAGCTCTGGCTGTCCTGGAAAACTTACTATGTAAGGCTGATCTAGAACTCAGAGATTTGATTGCCTCTGTCTCCTGAGTGCTTGGATTAAAGGGGTAAGGTCTTTTGGCTGCCCAGTTTCCCCTTTTAACATCTTATTACCATGAGACCTTTGTTATTTACATAAGGGACCAACAGGGCTATATTATTACCAAACTCTAGATTTGTAAGTTTTAGATTTTTTTTTAAAGTTGTATTTATTATTTGTGAGGGCAGGGAGGTTTGCATGCCATGGAGTACGTGGGAGGTCAGAACACGTGTGTGGAGTAAGAGTTCTCTCCTGTTTACGTGTTTCTAGAGACTGAATGTCAGTTTCCAGGTCTGTTTAGCAAGCACCTCTACCCAATGAGTCATCTGGACAACCCAAGATTTAATCAGGTTTTCTCCTTTCAGGATCTAATCGAGATACCACATTGGTAGTTTCTATGTTCCATGGTCTCCTCTGGTCTTGGTAGCTCTCCCATCTTCTCTTGTGTGTGATGACCATGACAGCTTTGAGAATTGGCTGGGCATTTGCAAATGGTTTCTCACATTAACACTGCCTGTAGTACTTCTCATGAACAGACTGGTGTTGTGGATTCGGAGGGAAATACCACATAAGTGAAGGCCCTCTTTGTCATACCTTCTCATAAAAAGTATATAACGTCCATAAGACATCACTGCTGATGGTAACCTCAGCTAGTCTTGTGGTTAAGACAGCAGCTGCCAGGGGCTCACTATCAGGGAACTGTTCCACTTTCCATGTCTTATTCTTTGGAATCAAGTCACTAAGAGCTACCTATCCTTATGTGGAGGACAGGAGATGGCGATGAAAGTTTAAACCATCCTACATATACTTATTTTATACATCTCACTATTGTTGTATATCCTTTTGGGGGGTGACAGGAGCCAAAGTCTCACTCTTCAGCCCTGATTGGCCTGGATCTTCCTGCCTCTGCCTCTGAGTGGCTGGGATTGCAAGTACATGCCACCATGCCTGGAATGTCCGTATCCTTTGACACAGTCTATACCAAGTCAGGTTGGTTTGTTTCTGTTGGTTTAGAGAGAACATCTCACAGCATAGCTCAGGCTGACCTTGGACTTGTAGTTATCTTCCTTGGCCTCCTTAGTGCTGGGATTACAGATGGAATGCTGTCGTTTGGGCTCTTCTTCTTCTTCTTCTTATTATTATTATTAATTATTTTTTGAAAGACAAGATGCTTTGAGTGAAGCTGGCAAGGTGGCTCAGTGGGTAAAGTTCAATACCCAGACCTCACAGCAGAAGGGAGGGACTACATCATGTGCACCATAGCATGTATATCTGCTCTTGAACAAAGCATGCACACACAGTAAGTACTACTACTACTGCTACTGCTACTACTACAACTAATAGTAGTCATAACTTTAAAGATGTCTCAGGGGCTCAACTTGTCTTTTTCCCACCTTGCGTCTCCAGAAGCTAGCTCTTAAGAGTAAGAAGCCAGAGAGTTATAGAGTACTAGCTTGCTAGGCACAGGGTACACACTTTGCCCAGGAGTTTCTGGTGAGCTGGTAGGCACGAGGGAGCTGCTCTGTGTCCTTTTGTTGTCACACTAGTAGTGGAACTCAGGGCTTTGGGAATGCAGGCAAGCACGCTACTACCGAGCTACAGCCCCATCCCTTCATTTCCTTATTTTACCAGCTTGGCTAGAGCTTGCTGACGAGCTCCCCAAGGTTATCTGATCTGGTCCAGTTAGAACGCAGAATCCTTAGCCCAAGATCTGTGCCTAGTAATCATCGGATCTGATACCCACACAGAATGACAAGCGTTCTGAGTCCCTGAGCTTATGGTGGTCAAAGTGTGGCCTCCAGCCTTCAAAAGCAGCACGTGCCCTGCTATTTCCAACTACGGCTTTGTCCAATACACTGTTTTAAATTTTTTTCCCAACCCCTGTGTTTATGGTTTTTTCTTATTCTTTTTAGTTTCCACTCCCTCCGTCCCTCCATCCCTCCTGACCTCTCCTCTCCCCCGGAGCCACCCTTCCTCCATTTTTCCTCAAAAAAAAAAAAAAGAGCAGGCCTCCCAGGGATATCAATCGAACACAACATAACAAGTTAAAATAGGACTAAGCACAAACCCTTATGTCAAGGCTGGATGAGGCAACAAGGGTCCCAAGAGCAGGTAAAAGACATTCCCCCTCCCCCGACTGTTAGGAGTCCTTCAGGAACACCAAGCTACACAATTATAGCATATATGCTACACAATTATAGCATATATGCAGAGACCCTAGCTCAGACTCATACAGGATTTGATTGTCCCTTCAGTGTCTGTGAGCTCCATGAACCCTGCTTAGTTGCTTCTGTGGGCTGTGTTCTCCTGGTGTCCTTGACCCTTTTGGCTCCCACAATCCTTTCTCCCCACCTTCTTAGGGGGTTCCCCTGGCTCTGCCTAGTGTTTGGCTGTAATCCTTTTGTTTCTTTTCTTGTTCTTTTCTTTTTTTTTTTTTTTAAGATTTATTTAGTTTCATGTATATGAGTACACTGTAGCTGTACTGATGGTTGTGAGCCATCATGTCGTTGCTGGGATTTGAACTCAGGACCTTCAGAAGAGCAGTCAGAGCTCTTAACGGCTGAGCCATCTCTCTAGCCCCAATCCTTCTATTTCTAATTTTACTTCTCCCCTATCTGTTCTCTCCTGCACGCTCACTAGGTGTTCTTGCTTCCCCAGAGGTCCTCTAGGTAAACCTTGCCCCAGCCTTTCCTGCCTGAGGCAAAAACCTCTTCCCTTCTCCAGGACTAGTTCCTCTACTGGGTCCAGATCACACCCTCCCCTGCTTTCTCCAAGACCATGGTCTTTCATTCTCAGCTTTGTTCTCACCACCAGCTCCTTTTATACCCAGCTAACTGGCCTACGTAGGCTCTCTTTAGCCTGGCCTCAGCCTCTGGCACAGAGTCTCTTCCTTTCAGCATTCTCCATTGTCAACTAGGGCATCGATCATAGGGAGGATCAATACTCCACAGTAAGTGTTTGCCAGCAAGGCCTCTAACTGGGAAGTGAATGCCCATCTCTTGGGAAGAGTTCAAGATGATGAACGAATGCCGGTGAAGATGACTTGAGAGAATGAGATGGAGTAGGGAGCCATCAGAGAGAACTCCCGGGAAGCCTTGGGTTGAAGGAGAGGAGGAGGGTAGCAGAGTCCACTTTCTCCACACCTCTCTTCCTAGAGTAGCTTGGAGAAGGTGAAGAAAGCACATCCCTTCCCAGACCTTGAGTTTGATCCACCCTTCCTCTCTCCTCCCTCAGAACCTTCTACATAGAGGACAGCCAGTTTAACCGCTGAGCACCTGACCTGTCTCCCACTGGCTGCGATTCACCACCCTACCTGCTCGGCCTCATTGCATCCTGCCAAGGTGATGTGGGTGCACCCTGTCTATCTGAGGAGCAAAAGAGTCGGACCTCCCAGCCAGGGCTTGAGCACCACTGGGCTCCTTTGCTCAGAGAGTCTTGTTTTCCATACCCCTAACACACATTTGCTGGTTCCTGCTTTTGATCCTCCTTCTGCTGGCTTCTTTCTGGGACTTTACTAGTGACCCCTTCCCTTCGGCACCTTGGCACAGCCCTGGTCTTTGGAATTCAGCTTGTGTTAGGAGAACTTCCTCTGGGGCTGACTGTTCATTAGTCTTGGCTCTAAACAGAGTCACCTGTGTGGACAGATCCTGACCAATTTTGTGTAGATAGGACTCGGTCTATTTACTTATTCATTCAACAAATATTGGTGGAAGACTTTGAATTCCCATTGTAGGTAGTAGGGGGTTACAATGATGGGCAAAAAGCCACGTCTTTCTAAGAGTTTGCAGGTGTGTCTGGAATATTAAACCAATAAATTTTACACGAGATACTACTAACAGTAAGTGCAAGGAAGAAAAATGAACCCGAACAATGCCATCCGCGACCTTCGGTAAAGCCCCTAAGGAACGCGACAGTGTAACAGTGATCAGAAGCACATGTAGGAATGAAGGGGAGAAAATCTTCCCAGACAGAGAGAAGACCACGTGGGTAGGCTGAGAGAATGGCCAGCTGGCTGGAGTGCGGCGAGCAAGGGCAAAGTGAGAAGGCTGGAGGTGGTAGTGGACTGGCCAGGCTCATCCCAAGGACAGTGGGAGGGGAGCCTCAGATCAACTTGTATTTCAGAAATTACTGACCACCCGTTTAGAAACGGGGCGGGTGCTCTCGTGAGGTGAAGGAGCTAGCTAGCGGGTTACAGTGGCCCGAAGGGCAGGGGCAGGGTGGTGGCCCTATTCCAGTTGCTTGTCCTTGCCTTCTCCTCCCAGTCCCTGTCTGTCCAGAGATGCCAGGCTTGTGTGGGCAATGTGCGCTCAGCTGAAGACAATCCTGTGGAAGGCCAAGAGTGGAGTGATGGTTAGGTTGGCTCCAGTGCTGGCCTTTGGTAGGGAATCATAGCCAAGCTTAAGGAAGCCTCTCAAATTTTGCCAACTCGCTATGCTGAGGGTGTGCGATTTTGTCTTTACCCAAGGAAGAGTTCAGGGCACCTGCTTTGGGCTACAGGATCCTCCCTGCCATCTTACCCTCCAGGATTTTAGGCCACTTAGCCAGACAGGTGGGCAGGAAGACAAAGGTGGGCATTAAGGGGGTGGGTGGTGGGTGGGGAGCAAGTCGTGGTCCTGCCCATCTCAGACTCTGGAGACGTGAGCTCCAATCTGAGTCTGTGACCTTGGTCACATCATTTCTCCTCCCTGGGGGGCTTCGGTTCCCTCCTCTGCAAACTAAAGGTGGCCCAAAAGTCCCTGCCAGCTGCGACTTCAAGTCCAGCAGGCGGGACAGTCCGCCCGAGGCGCAGTGCCAAGCCTGGCAGGGCGCGCGGGTGCGGGGTCGACACAGGAGAGGAGGGGGCTGCGGGAAGAAGCGGCGACTGCGCGGCAGCGCGGGGGACGCTGCACACGCTGCCGCGCCCCCAGCTCCAGGCGGGCGGTGGCAGCCCGGGGGCCACGAGGTTACGTAAGGAGCGGGCGGGAGGGACCGGCGGCTCCGCCCGAGCGCGGCCGCCCAGCCCCCGGCCGCCCAGCCCCCGCCCTCCCGCCCGCCCGCGCCTGGCGGCGGCCCCGACACCGGCAGAGCAGCCGCGCAGTCGGCGGAATGGAACGGCGCCGGGGCTGAGCCGGGCGCACTCGGGCCGCCGCATGTGCCGCGCGGGGAGCAGCTGCCGAGCGGGCGGAGAGCGAACGCTAGGGGCCCCGTCGGAGCGGCCGCACGAGCAGCGCCGGAGATGGGGTGAGTGAGCTCGCGGAGCGCCCGCGAGGGGCTACGGGCCGCCGGTCGCGTGCTGCGGCGGGAGCTCGGGGCGCCCTCGGCCTGGGCGCGGACTTTGAGCCCGGAGCCCACGGCCCTTCCCGTCTCAGCCAACCCGGCGTGGAGACACCTGGCGGGTACCCGCACCCGGGCTGGTCTCGGCGCCTCGGCCATTCCGCGGTCTCCTTGCCCCTAGCGCAAGCAACTCCAGGGCCTGGGTTTGTGAGTGTGAAAAGCAGTTTGCCGTTCTTCACGGCTGCATTTACAGTCAGCGACATAGAAATCGAAGTTTTCCTGGAAAGGATACACACCCAATAATAACCCTTCGGCGTAGGAATAGTGGACTTGTAGGCAGCGTTGAGATGGCTGAGAACGGTGACAATCTGTTAGGCACCTAGATGAGGCTCCAGATGCTTGGGAGGGAAGTTGGAGCACTCAGTTGAAGTGACTAATGCTTCTGAGTATATAAAGTAATTTTAAAAGCAGGATTGATTTCTCTTCGGAGTCTCTCCGAGCAGTAGGCGCTGTGAGTCAGGAGCCACTGTGCTAATAACACAGTAACTCTTTACATCGGCTCGCTGCTGTGAGCGCACACTCATGGTGATTCCTCTCTATGCGAGGAATGGTTTGTGTGCTTGCTCTCCACAAGAGGAAACTGAGGCCGGCTTAGTTAGGAGACTTCTCTCAGCTTGAACAGCTGATACATTTGTAAAAGGGGAACACTTAGTGTGTGGTTGCTCACGGGCAGAAGCTAGGCCACTGCCTCACTGGCCATGAGGATGGTTAAGGACACCAGAGGTCTGAAATCTCTGTCCTCTGCAGCCTTTCATGGGGCCCAGGGGCCTCTGCTGTGTAGGTGGTCTAGAGAACTAGTTTCCCTTTGGGGATGGGTGTCATGGGACTAGTCATGATTGCCCACCAGCCCCGATGGGGCAGTGGATTTACTGTGCTTAGCTCCAGACAAGCCTCAGGAATGGCTCTCTCCGTGGAGCTGGTAGAGTTTTGGAGGGAGCAAAGGCAAGCAAGGTAGAGCTCTGGGTAGGAGAGCAGATGGCTGTGGATGCCAAGATGGAACAAGGGGGACAGAGGGCCCATCGGAAGTTTGCTTAGGAATATTGATGCCTATACAAGAGACTTATGTTGGACAACTGACTGGGAGGCGGGTGATAGACAGTCATCCTACCCAGAAGGCAGATTTTTTGTAACATTTTCAGCCATCTCTCAGCAGATATGAAAGAACTCATATTTGAGCAGCCGGAATCTTTGAGACTCTCAGGTTTCATAGTTAAAAACAAAAGCTTTGGGAAGGAGTTAGCAAACGTAGGTCTCAAGGTGGAAGGTAAAAGGACCTGGTGATTTTTAACTCTTCCTTTGCCCCTCCCCCTCGGGTGACACAAAACCAAGGAGCCCACTTGCAAATCAGAAACAAATATTGAAACTCTGGGGTTAAAATAGGTCTGTGGGAATGAAAACATTTACTCATAAAAGCTCAAAGAAAATACCAGAAAATAATTTTTGTTTGTGTAAAAGCAGGGAGGAGTAGCTTGGGCATTTTATTTAAACGCGGAACATGTCTTTCATGTCATTTTAACATCACTCAATAAATGGGTATTACTCACTTCTTGTAGCTAATGGCTGATTTGTAGCTCTTACCTCTCCCTGTCATTTTACCATATATTTTCTTCTGTAGTTTATGTGACTGTACAAGCCATGGTTATAAACTGAGATGGGGCTAAAGGTTGGATAAATAGTTTAGACGGAGGAGGTGGATGGAGGGAGCCGTTTTAATAAAAATTAGAGCTACTGCCATCCTTTCTGGGATGAGCATGGGAGGGAAGGACCATCAAGAGCAGCCTGTGGCAGACTTGGCTAGAGTTTTGTCAGACCTCCTCAGGGCTCTACAGTGTAGACAGATGAGACAAGGGTTTAAGGAAATAAAATCCAATCGCTTGAGTAGTTTCCTTTCTCCGGTGAGGCTCTATTCCCCCTTAGGTGTCTACTGCCCTTTTCCTTCTGTGAAGTGTTCTGCATTAAGTACGTGCTATCTCCAGTGTTTGCTCCCGTTCCCTCCCCGAGGCAGCTGTTTTCAACTGGCTCCTTTCAGATGTTGCTTGCCCTTTCTGTCCATATTCCTGTCTCCTCTTGCTTGGACCAAGTGGCAGTCACAGACCAAAGGAACCTCTCCCTCCATCTTTCTGCTTTTCCTACAGCAAGAATGTAGCTTATAGTAAGAATTTTGGTTTCTTTACAAAACACAGAAATATTGTAAGAATGTTTTCGTTTTAATCCCAGGTGTAGGATATGGGGCTGCTTCAGATTGTCCACAGCAGCTGATTATGATTTGCCTCATGCTCTGTCAGGGGTGTGATTTTGCCAGCAGTAGATAGTCTCTGCGATTGTGTGACATTTGGCATTCTGGGGACTTTTCAGAGGGTATGAATGCTGGGGCCCCAAGAGGGTGGGTTGTTGGTTGGTAGCAGGTTGTTAAGTAGTCATGTGCAAAAAAGAAACAACAAGAAGAAATTAGATATTCTGATGGTGAGGGTCAAACTTGCCCCCAAGGAACTTGATGTCCCTAACCATCAGGAAGTAGTCGAACGATAACATCACCCCCTTTCCCCTACATCTTTTTTTTTTCTCCTATCTAGTGTTAGGAGGTTGAAAGGTGGAAAAAGGATGGAAGAAAGAAGAACCCACAAAGTAGCCAAAGTCAGATATAGTAGCGGCCAATCTCTTTCCTGCCTGTTTGCTGATGGCCCATAGCTCTCTATTGATGTAGACTCCACCCAGACCTTTTCACCTCCTGGGAAGATCGCTTTCTTACTTTCTTACCTTCCCCTCAGCATCAGGACAGAAGCACACTCTAGCTCGACACTGTCCCATAGGACTCTCTGCAGCACTGGGAATGTGCTGTAGCCTTAAGGTCAGTTATCAGCCACTTGAGGCTACTGGGCACTTTAATGCACCTACTGTGACTCAGGGTGTGACTTGAGTAGCAACATGTAGCTAGTGGCTGCTCCCCTTCCTGATCCTGCATACCTGTCCTGCTTCTGGTCCATCTCCTTGTCCCTCTGACGACATCTCACAGATAGGGCACTTGTCCTCCACACTCTAGTCTGGCCTCTGCCTTCACATCAGCATAGCAACTTCTAGATGCCAGCCCGTCTCTTCTCCCACCCCTCCTCAGTGTTCCTCACTGGAGGCCCGCCCTCCTCCCTGCGAGCTCCCCTCTTCGCCCCTCTTAGCTCCTCTGACATCACACCCATCTGCCTTTCCTTTCCCTTGGTCCTGAGGCTCAGCGCTCCCACTGCTTGCTCCTTTGTCTGACTCCCACTGGTGGCCCTGCTCAGGAGCTGCTCCTGGTCCCCTTTCTGGGTCACCACTCTCTTTCCAGGTCATGTTATCCAACTCCTCCACTTACCCTCATCACCCACAGGGCTTTAAACATCACTACCTATATATCATCAACCCTACATTTTTATTTCTGAGAAAGGCCTGTGCTTCTAATCTGTCCATCCCTGGGGTTCTTGCCGTTGCTGCTGGAGTTCACCTTCCCTCTGTCATCCCACCCAGTCAGTGGCCCCACTGTCTTTCTGATAATTCGCCAAGAGTCATCCCTGGCTCTCCCCACCTCCCTGCCTGCCTCCCCCCGCCCCCCCCCCGCATCCCCCATCCCATATCCATGCTGCCATTGGCCCTGTGAGTTCTACTTCTCAAATAGGTCTGGAGCATGCTCACTCTCCCGTAACCACAGTGCTGGCTCTAGTCCTGCCCATCACTGCCTTCCTCTTTGAAGGATAAACTTTTCAACCCACTCCCAGCTTCCACGCTGGGTTACTGCCAGTCTAGTCTTTTCCTAGGAGCCAAATGACTAGCTTTTAAGATTGCAAATCAGATCTTGTCATTCTCCTGTCTCAACACCCTTCATGGGACAAAGGCTCAGGCCTCTACCTTATCTCCAGTGTCACTAGTCACTCTGCAGGGCCACCTACCACATTCTGAAGATTCCTGACCTCCTTTACGGAGGACCCCTTCGTCCACCTCTTCCAACCTTTCTTAAGGACCACTTTCTTCCTTTCTACATCAGTACAGGAGCACATCCTAGTTCAGCGGTAGAGCCCTCTGCAGTGCTGGGAATGTGTTCATCCATATTCCTGGGGCCTTTGGATGCCCGAAATCCTAGTACCCTGGCTTTGCAGACATCTTCTGTCTTCCTTCGTACACTGACACCAGGATCAGTCTTTCCAGCCACCACCCCCAGAGGACTGTTTCCCAAGACTCTCAGAGCCCCGCCTGTGTAACCTACAGTCCCTTGCCACAGCACAACGGTCATTACCTGGGCTTTGTTGACTCATTTATACCCCATCATCCTTAACCATTCTACGAAGATGGGGCCCACCTTTTCACCATTGCACCCCGAAACGTGGCACAGTGACCTCACAGGCCTGCCATACATATTTTCTGATTGGGTTACTATCTGCACGGTGGGGGCCTTGCTCAGATGCCAGGAGGAAAGGGGTAATGATTTTTGGACCTTCTATATGATTTCCCTTAAGTGGGGAGTCACAGGGGCCAAGAGAGAGTGATGATTTGCATGCAGTTTTGTTTTAATGCTAAAGTGAGCCATTTGGTTTTTATTGTGATGTGAGTTAATTTTCAGGCCAGGTGCTGTCACTGGAATATCCGATCTATAAATCATCTTGCCATCTATAAAAGGCCAACAGAAAAGGCAGCCTGTCGGCTGTTGCAGCTTTAGCTGATTTCTGTCGGTGTTCACAAATAAGATCTACTGTTTCACTGGCCGCCTGCATTTCGCACTTGCTCACTTTGTTCAGCCACGGGTTACTCACCGGTGGACGGATGCCACAGTCACCGGATCCGGCTAGCTGCCTCTCGTCTGTGATCTATACAGCTTAGCTTTCTTCTGATGTGCTTTCCCACCTTGGAACCGCACTGTGCTCTTTGACGAGTTATGGGCCTTTACGTCGGGTTCTGAGTTACCCTGATGGTCAGAGTCCGTCAGGGGCTGGGGAGTCAGCTCACTGGTTAAGAGCCCTGGCTGCCCTTCCAGAGAACATGGGTTTAATTCCTTGTGCCCACATGGTGGCTCACATTCATTAGTCCTGGGGGAGGGCATCAATCAGCCTTTTCTAGCCCCCGTGGGCACCAGGCACACACTGGTGCATAGATGCACATGCAGACAGAACATCCATCACAAAAAACTAAATTTAAAAATTTAAATTTAAAGGTTTAAAATAAGCTTACTTTCTCCTGGCCCAGTGGTTTGTTTGTTTGTTTGTTTTTGTTGTTGTTGTTCAACTTCACTAAGCTTAGTTTGAACCCTTCATCTGTGAGACATTTGTCCAGTGCTGTTGGGGACCCAAAGATGAGCAGAGCCACCAGTTAATTCCTGCTTCTGTGGGGTTTTATATATATTAAAAGGGAGACAAGCCACATATGCTGGCACTTGCTTTGTGCTTAACTGCTGTGAGTGTAAACAAAATGTTAATGGTCTGAAGGGTTTAAAGGTGATGGGGCGGGGTGTCCATACATTTGGGGAATCTGGGGAAGATGTCTCTCTGGAGAGGTACCAAAAGACTCTCGGCATTTAGGATTACTCTAGTTCATTTAAATAGCAATCTCCTTCAGTATTTGTATTGGGAAAAGACAGAGAGTTTGGAAGGAACTAGATGCCAAATGCATAGATATCAGCCAAATAAGTAATCAATGTTCTTTGGATTGTTTTTGTTTTATTTATAAAATCCAGCTTATTAGACACCCTCAAAAGTAAGGGAATGGGTTCAAAGATGCTGTGGCAGAAGAGATTCTAGATACCCAGTAGGAAGGCCTCGCTGAGAAGGGGGCTTACTGACCCAACGGAAGCAAAGCAAGCCCCAGAGAGAGCTGAGGGACGGGTATTCTTGGTGGAGTCAACAGCAAAGTGCAAAGGCTCTGAGCATGTTATCCATCAGTGAAGAAGGCTGAGGGGTAGAGCAAGGCAAGAGGAAGACTGGTGAAGAGGTGAAGATCAGCAGGTAGCAGGGGCTAGACCAAGTGTCTGGAGTCACTTCTACTTTGGGAAATACCATCATGCATGCTGGAAGCCTCTTGCCGTTCTTAACCTTGAGGGTAATTAGGACTGGGTCGAGGTCCCATCTGTAGTTTGTACACAGTCCCCTGAAGAAGGCTTGGAGCAGAACAGATGATTGGTGTGGACATTACCATGTTCTTCTGTAATGCCTCAGTCAAATGTGTGGTCCCTCTTGGCACCCTCACCCCTTATTCATTATGTTCTTCCTAGCTCATTCTTTGTGTGTGTGCCTGTGTGTGTGTGTGTTTGTGCATGCATATACATGTATACAATTACCAGTGTCTGCACATGTGGAGGGAGACAAAAGGTTGGCTTTGTGTGTGTGTGTGTGTGTGTGTGTGTGTGTGTGTGTGTGTGTCTGTCTGTCTGTCTCCTGTGGTTTGAGATACTAAATCCAGAGCTCACCATTGCAGTTAGCTTGGCTGGCCAGTGGCCCTCTGGGATCCACCCATCTCCCCAGGCACACTGTAGACACGTCACTACATCCAGCTTTTATGTGGGTCTTGGGATCTGAACTCAGGTCCTTCTTGCCCCTGCAGCAGCCCTGTCCTGGGGCCACTACACAGCCGCCAATGGTTCCACAGCTCTGCCCTGTGGTCCCTGCGCTGCCTCTGCCCCTTTCTTGTCTACTATTTGTTTTTGTTGTTGTTGTTGTTCTTTTGTTATTGTTTGTCAACAAAATGAAAATAGCTTTGCTTCTTGTTCTAATTATAAAGATATTGTATGTTCGTACCAAGGAGTAAGAGCGAAGAAGAAAGCGAAAATGACTTTACATCCCACGTCTCAGGGATAACCTTCGCCAGCAGTTGGTTACCAGCCTTTGCAGACTCTTCCTGTGTGTATGACGATGTGTCTAGATGTACATCTACAAAGGGAAATATATTTTTAACAAGATGAAATCATTCTACATATCTGTTTTCTAACATAACTTTTACAACCAAAAAAAAAAAAAATCTTGAGTGGATATCTTCTCCTGCCGATAATTATAAAAATACGTCATCATTTAAATCTACACCTTAATTCTAAGTTGTCATTTTGCCAAATTTGATACATTTTTTTGTGAACCTGCTAAGAGCAAGACAGAGTATTTTTAAAATGTCTTTCCAACAGTTCCTTAAGGCAATTGTTGGCTTTAAATGAATTACCAGGGAAAAAAAAAGAATGGCAGAAGAGCCCAAGATCACAATTAGCGTTGGGTAATTTGGGGAGCCTGTGTAATTTTGGGTGAGTCACTGCTTCTTAGTGAACCGTGGAGAGAACATTAAGGACGTGTCTGTCGTTGCTAAGGGTGGGAGGTGGACGGAGACCCACTCACCATTCTTCCTCATTTAGAAATATGGGGCAAAGCAATTCTGCTTTAAGACTCAGACAGGATAGTTCTTTGGGAGCAGAAGCACCTGTGTACCATTTAGAAATCCTCTTTGTGCTTCAAAGGACCATTGTCCTTCCTCTCTTCAAAGAAAATTCCCCTGAGGAGAGTACTGACAGGACGCACATGCAGGAGGATGTTATATTCCTTGCTTTAGGTATAAGGCAATTTTTAAAACAAAAAACATGCACCAGGGCTGGGATGTAGCGCAGTGATAGAATACTCGTCAAGGATGCTCAAGCCCAGGGTACCATCTCCACATCCCAGGGTACCATCTCCACATCTCCAGTATCATAGAACACACATGCGTACACAAGAATAAACAGGTAAGCCGGGCGTGGTGGCGCACGCCTTTAATCCCAGCACTCGGGAGGCAGAGGCAGGTGGATTTCTGAGTTCGAGGCCAGCCTGGTCTACAGAGTGAGTTCCAGGACAGCCAGGGCTATACAGAGAAACCCTGTCTCAAAAAACCAAAAAAAAAAAAAAAAAAAAAAAAAAAAAGAATAAACAGGTAAATTTGACAGTGTCTCCTCAGCCTGGACCATTTCAAACTTCCAGAGGATGGCTTCCCCTTGGCTAGTCGGGTGGGCACAGAAACTTATCATTTGATAAGAGAAGAACTTCCTTCCACTTTGTCAAACGTGAAGCAAAGAGCACCACACAGTGTGTTTACAAGAGAGAAAAGGGTTCTCAGAACACCAGAGTCCCTGGGGCCTGGTCCCTGACCTCATAGGGCTTCAGAGTTACATTTTGCTTAATGGATTGAGCAGAGAGATGTGTGGTGAGGAGCTGGAGCTGAAAGCTCCACGTGTTGTTTTTGACTCCCTGGCCTCATAAGCGCTGCTCTGCTGTGTTCCTGCATCTTCTAGGTGTTGGGTGCGGGCGCTCCCAGGCATATTTATAAGTTTGGAGGTGAAAGTTGGCGTTATTCATGTGTCTATGAGCGAGCAAGCGCAGTGTGTTCTGTGTGGGACGAGGCAGGATGGAAGCCTCTTTGAAAGCACTATGATGTCTCCAGATCTTCTACCACCGAGGTGCTGTTAGTCATATGGTATCATTCTGGTAGAAATTATTTAAATTATATTTCAAATTAGCTTGTTAGAATAAAAATACTCTTGTGGGGAACACATTTAGACATTTGTCAAAGACTAAAGAGATTTTTTTCAACAACATTTTTTATTCACAAACTTGATAGTCTTCTTCTTTTTCCTCAGAGAATGAGAGAACATGGACTCCCTGGCTGAGGAAACCCTGTGGTACCTGGGTACCTCCTGGCTGAAGGAGTGCTGTCTAGCTCACTTCCCTCTCTGCTGGGAGGAGGGCTCAGGCAGGCGCTGCTGTTTGCCCTTCCTGGAAGCCTGAGTCTACATCCCATGAGAGAGGAGCTGAGCCCAGCCAGCCTCTTGGTAGCTCTGAGGTATCCTGTCTGGGTCATGGGGTAGGGCAGTCCATAGGGACCTAATTAGTGAGGAACACTGTGCTTCGGAGCCCTTCTGAGATCTTTAATTGGGAAAGTGTTTAATTGGAGTTGTTCAGATAAGTGGAGAAGAGAGAGTTGCTTTGACTTCTGTTGTCCTGGGAGAGAAGAGTAACTGAGAAGGTCCTCGGGGGGAAAAGGGATGCATCCTGTTCCAGGATGTTCCAAGGGGCAGGACAAGAAGCTGTTGGCAAAGGTGCCATCAAGGTATACTTAGCTCATATGGTGTGAAGAAGTGGTCTTGGCCTCCCCCAGGCGGACGATCTCCCCAGCTGGCCAGTTTGTGCTGCGAGGCTGTCAGTGGGGCTGGAGTGGGCCGATCTCCAGCCCCTTCCTGGGTAGGATCTGGGACAAGTTGCTGAATCTCTCAGATTCAACTGTGACAGTGAGGACGCCTTCAGGAATGAAATGAGCCCAAAGCCCACCATCTCATCCAATGAGCTTACGAGTGTCCAAGCTAAGCAAGCACATAAGGAAGACCCCTCCCAACCCCAGGGAGATTCCCACGTGCAGGTCTGTTGGGCACTCCGGGAGGAGGCCTTGGCTCCATTCCCAGGCTCACACTACATCATCTACACCCCATCTGCCCTCTTCTCTTTCCGCTTCCTTCATTTCTTGCCTGGACTGTGGCTCTTTCGTTAAGGCAACGGTTCTCAGCATTTCTTAGGGGTCACCTCAGACTATGGAAAAATGGATATTTACATTAAAATTATAGCAGTAACAAAATTATAGTTGTGAAGTAGCATATGGGGGGGGTCACCACAACACCTGGAACTGTATTAAAGAGTTGCAGCAGTAGGAAGGCTGAGAACCACTATGTAAGGCCTTTCTTCCTAACCCTTTAACTCTCTGTACCACCTTCCATCACTGGCTCTAAAATAATTTCCCTAAGATATTTATTCTTTCCTACAAAATGGAAGCTATTCCCTCACTGCCGCAGACTGAAGTCCGAGGATCACACATGTCTGCCTTCCAGCCTTGTCTTCCACAGCCATGTCTGTCTAAACCAACATACTGCCCAGGTCAGGCCTCACTCTGACAGCAGGACTAACTGCTCCCTGACCATCTGAGCCATTCAACCGGTGACACCCAGTGCATTTGAGGCTAGGGGTACTCAGTGGGATGAGATAGGAGGGAGGGAAGGAGGGAGGGAGGGAGGGAGGGAGGGAGGGAAGGAGGGAGGGAGGGAGGGATCTGATGACTGTTCCCTTTCAGTGTGAACCAAGGATTATCTAGGAGCTAGGGGCTAGATCAAGAAGAAAGGGAATGAGCTGGCCAGCTGCTGTGGTGGATTGGGGCAGAGAATTAGGTGAAGTAAACACAGAGTTATCACCAGCCTCCAGATGTCTCTTGAAGAATTGAGAAGCTTATTTTAAAGGTGGCTCCAGCGAAGCAACTTGCCAACATTTCAAGAGATCTAAGTGTGGGAGCAGAGGCAGGTAGCCCTGGGTTCCATGGTCAGTGACAGTGGTCACTCTGAGCAGATTCTGAGAGTCTTGCCATCCATAGGTAGGGGACCCCATGTGAGTAAGGGGCTTCATTCTATGGCTCACCTCTCCGTCCTTGTACCACACAGTAGCATTGTCCCCTTAATATTCTTCCAGACTTTCTCCTTTAAAAAAAAAATGCATTAAGATTCTCCCCAGCATGACCTCTCTGAGTAATTAGATCTGTAAGTTTATTAACCTCTGTGAGAAGTGGCTTTCCTTGCTCCACAGAAGCGGATAATCTCCTAGAGGGAGTGAACGTCAGTGCACAGACCTGAAGGGTTAGCCGAGACGGGAAACGGTGTGGGGGTGGCTATGGTGTGTCTGCTGCCTCCCTACCATATGTGACTTCAAGTGTGGCCCATGGAAGATGGACTGGAGGTTTCCCCACATTGCTGTCCCTCAGCCCACTCAGACGCCAGAGAAACAATACTGTAACAAACCCCTGTTTCTTCCAGCAATGCCAGTTCTTGGGCATGGGAGAGAGAGTGGGAATGGAGAGTGTTGAGTTGCGAGCAGACAGAACTATCTAGATAGCATGACATCCACAGTGGCCTGGTTGACCACGTTGAGACATCCTCTGTCCCACCAATGATGGCCTTCAAATCTGCATTCATGTGGGTGCTTGACATGAGCTGCTTGGGTGGCATCTGGACAAGCAGAGATGACTCATGACTCCAGCCTCATTAATTTGATGTTTCCAGTATGTTTCACCTAGCCCAACCTTCCCGTCCTCTCTGTACCCTGCCACACTCTGTCACACTCTGTGCCCCTCTGCAATGTTCATCACATCAAACATTTCATTATCATTTGAAGCTGTGTCCCCAGTGCCATAATCTGGAATCATAGCACCACAGTTAACCAAGCCAGTACCATCTAATAGAAACATTATGGCCATCTTGGTAATTATATGTTTTCCAACATCACATAAAAAAAAAAAAAAGAAGAGATAGATGAAGTTAAAATCTTAATGTGTTTTAATCTACCATGTCCAGAATACTATTTCAACACGGAAGCAGTGGTATGTAAAACAAATATGACTTCTGTCTATCTGGAATTTGTGTTTTAGGGAGTGAGACAGACTTTGCTTGCTCTTGTGAGCAGCCCTCACCCCCAAATAAATCCCATAAATGAATCCACCAGCAAATTCTCTGAGAGTTGACCCCAAGGGGGAAAGACTTGAAGGCTGACCAACTTCAGAACGTATGCGTAGGAGATGCGCCCCTGAAGCAGCCGCTGCATGTGAGGTAGCAAGCAAAGTGTCCTGGGAAGAAAGAGAAGCAGGTGCACAGAGCAAGAGTGGAGAGAGCTATCCTGGATGCTTGAAAAGCTGACATCAGACCATCATGGCAGGATCTAGGCAGGGAAAGAAAGGAGCCCAGGCTGGGGTTGGAGAAAGAAGTAGGCCAGGTTCAAATCAGGTATGTCTGTGGAAAATGGCAGGGACCCAGGAGTAACGAGACTGAAGGAAAGAAGATGAAGGTGCTTGTTGTCAAGTCTGACAACCTGAGTTTAATCCCTGAAACTCACCTGAACTCACCGGAAGGAAGAAGAGAAGCGACTCCTGCAGATTATCCTCCCATCTATCCATCCATCTATCCATCCATCCATCCATCCATCCATCCTCCCAGCCCCATCCATCCACCCACCCAGCCACCCATTCATCTATCCATCCATCCATTCACCCCTATCCATCCATCTACCCTACCTCTCTATCTCTCTATCTCTCTCTCTATCTCTCTATCTATCTATCATCCATCCATCCAATCAATATCTCTGTTTGCCCCACCGCCCCCTGCGCATGTGTGTGAGCTGAGTAATATTGGAGGGCTGTGACAAGATCCTTACTAGTTCCAAGACAATGGCAGTTGCACTCTGTGGAAAATGAAGGGGAAATTGAGGCAGGGTGACTCTGTAGGTCAGAGTGAGTGCTGAGGCTGGATGGTCTCATAGGAAAGTCTTGTTCCCATACATGGTTTGTTAGAAGTTTCATGGGATGACATGTGGCATATGGGGTCGAGAAGAGAGAGGAAGCAAAGGACTTTGACACATGCTGCTAGTAGAGGTGAAGGATCCTGTAAGAGGAACCATTAGGAGGGAAGGGAGGAAGCCGGATTCAGAACCTGCATGTTCTCTTCAGGAGCATGGGTACCACTAAGAAGGAGGCAGTTAGGACCGGGGCTCACCAGAGAAGCTAAAGGAAAACGAGGACAGGGGTGAGCCTGGAGCACTCATCCTTTCTTGGGCAGCCAGATAGAAGAAGCTAGCAAAGAAGATGGAGGAGTAGTTGGCTGGGAAGGAGAAACTTAGAGTAGCAGATTGTGGGAAACATGGCAAGAAGAAGGGTTTTGGCATCTCAGTGAGCTCCAGAGAGGTGGCACGGCCAATGCAGGACCAGACCTAAATCAGTGTCAAGGCAGGACTAGGAGCCAGGCAGGCTGGAAGGCGCACGGGAAACAGGGAAGGAGAGTTATGGAGATGGGTGGACCTCTGTTTTGAAGTTGGCCTTAAGAAATCAAGTGGTAATCAAGGGAAAGGTAGGACGTTTTGGCTGTGAGGGAGCAACAGTAAGTGTAGCTGCAGAATGGAGCGGTAGCTACCAGGGAAGGCAGGCGACAGGAGCGTTGAGAAGCTTGGTTCAGAGCAACAGGGGGAAGGGCTGTGCCTTGGAGAAGCAAGGGAGACCTCTCTCTCTAAAAAGGAGGCCACCGTGAGGCCTGGGTGTGGTGGGAAGATCCTAGAGTCCGCACCTCCTGCCTTTGACGAGTGGGAGGCTGGGTCATCAGCTTGAGAGCCAGGGTGGGGGACAGGGTGGGAAGCTAGAGGAGATGGCGGTGAGTGATTATTGTCTGGGAGTGGATGGCAAGGCTACCAAAGAAACACGAGCCTGCGAGCCAATGGAGGATGACAGTTTGAGGTCAGAGAACACGAATTTACGGTGAAACTCATCCACCCAGTTTGCCCAGTGGCTCGGGTGTGGACTGGCTGCATCAGGTCTCCAGGATTATAACAGTGATGGACCATGGATGGGTGTGGGCTCGCCAGTGTGAAGCTAGGCCATGGCAGACGGAGAGCTCTGTGGGTTGGCAATGTTTGAATGGGCTAGAGGGATGGGCCATTAGAAGGTGGAGAATGACGGGCAATTCATATGTTAAGATAAGTGGGTTCAGCACATGGCTGTGGGCAAGGGTCACTGAAGGAGTGGGCAGAAGAAGGCACTGGTGTGGAAGCCAAGGAAGATGGTACAGCATATTTGGGTCTTCTGTGGGGCTGGTGACATGATAAGCCTGATGGAAGAAGCTGAAGCTCTTGATCAGTGACAGTGACTTAGAGGCAGGTGCCTAAGAAGCAGGTGCCTGGGATGGCCCGGCCTACCAGAGCTTAGAGCGAGCTAAGGACACCAGCTGCCTCCGTTTGTACTCTGCATGCTAGTGTAAGGGACAGAGCAGCTTGTGGTTTGGAGGGGCTTGTCCTCAGGGGCAGCTGGGTTTAGTTAAAGGTGGAAAGGGGAGGGGAATACTTGAGCAAGGACAGCTGGTACTGACTGGTCCTGGTGTTTTCAAAGAGCCCGTGAGGACCTTGAGAATAAAGGAAGCTCCACCCAGACTTGGAAATACACAGATCAGGGGACCTTGGGTCACGCGTGATCAGTGACACTCATACGTTCTCTCTGGGGTGGTGTGTGGACCTGAGCTAGAGCTTTCATGAGTGTGAGAACTACCTGGGGATTTACAGAGTTGATGAGTTCTCCGTGAATCAGCTCAGTGAGGTGCTGAGTAAAAAACCCTTTAGGCTTTAGCGTGAAGGAGCTATAAAGAGGGCAGCAGAAGTGAAATCTTGGTTCCTGGTGGGTGGGTGCTCAAGGTCATTCAGATGCAGACGGTGGAAGGATTTTTTTTTTAGGAGAAGCAGAATGAGAGGGTCTGGGCATCCGATCATGGTGGCTCTATGTATGACTTTTCCTGAGGAAAATGTCTGTCCATCCCAGATCCTCAGTGAGGGACTGCAGAGACAATACCACCCAAGTCTAGCTTGAGGAGCCAGGGAATTTAATTGGCATTACCTCCAGGAGCATGGGTGTGGGTGACTTCCAGGAGCATGGGTGGGGATCACCCACAGGACAGTAGGCAATTTATAGGCAGCAACCTTAAGAAAGCCCCTCTGACTTTAGCGCTCACAGATCCATTTATACGTTCTCTGGGAGGGCAGGCCGAGTGTCCCCTCCCTTCTTCCAGGAGGGAATATTAGTGGTCCATCTTGGCAGGATTTTGTTGGGTAATCGAGGCAGCTCTGAGTTTAGGGTGGCAACAGCTGTGTTGGGTCTGGAGGACAGAGCTCCACAACAGGTTTTTTTCCACTTTCTGATTCTGATTTATTCTATTATAGCGTTTCCTTGTCTAATCAGATAAATATGTGTGAATAATTTTCTTAATTGCTAGCATATATTTGTATAAAATTATGGGCTTTGTTGTGATATCTTCATGAGTATCTGAGATACTTTGATCATATTCATCCACTTTCTCCTCTCCTTTTCATTTATTGATTCACTTTATATCCCAATCATAGCCCCCTACTCTTCCCCTTCCCCTTCCCCCTCACATGGCCCCTCCTCCAGTCTCCCTCCTTTTCTCCTCTGAGAGGGGGAGGCTCCCTCCAGTTACCAACCCACTCAACACATCAAGTCACTGCAGGACAGGGCTCAAGCATCCTCTCCCACTGAGGCCAGACAAGGCAGCCCAATTAGGGGAACAGGATCCATGGGCAGGCAACAGATTCTGGAACAGCCCCCGCTCCAGTTGTTGGGGGACTGGCATGAAGACCGATCGAGCTGCACATCTGCTATGTATGTGTGGGGACCTAGGTCTAGCCTAGGCTTGCTTTTTGGTTGGTGGGTCAGTCTCTGGGAGCCCCAAAGGACCAGGGTAGTTTGGTCTTCTTGTGGAGTTCCTGTCCCGGCTTTAACCCTTTCTTGTCTCCCAACTCCTTGTTTCATACTCTGTCTAAACAGGCTCTCTCCTACTTTCACATCTCTAAAAATGTATTTTGCATATCATAAGGGTTCTTTTATAGGTTTTAAAATATTTTTATTAATTCTTGAAAAGTTTATACAGTATAGTTTAGTCATATTCACAGCCCCCGTTTCTTTCTCACCTCTTTCCAAACCCATCCCCGCCTCTCTACCCATCCCTGCTCTATGCCTGTGTCACTGTTATTACATCTCTATTCCAATCCAGTCTGTGCTGGTCTTGTGCTCTTTGGCGTGGGGCCATCCCCTGGAGCTCAGTCAGAGGACCCAGGACCACACCCTTAAAGAAAACTGATGCTCCCTCTCACAGATGCTGTCACCTGGCAGTATCGCCTCAGTCAAGGGCGGGTCTTGTGAACCCCTCCCCTCCCGCCTGACTGTTGACTGGCTTGATCGTGCACAGGTTCCTGTGCAGGCAACCAAAGTAGTGGTTTTGTGTCAAGAAGATCCTCCTTGACTTCTAGCTCTTACAGTCTTCCCATCCTGCCTTCTGTGATGGTTCCTGAACCCCGTGGGTGCAGGGGTGATGAGAACGTGGAGTCTGAGACCTCTCCCCCAACAAAGAGTTATAGCCATGTCTGTGCTTTTCTGAGAGGGTGTCCAAAGGGATCCTTGCTTGACCCAAAAGAGATTAAGAACTTGGGCATATATGACCTAAAGAAAAGAAATCTTGGCCTGAGAGGTGAAGATAGGGGGAGGAGAGAGCTATCTCTATAGCTACTGAGGGACAAGGGGATCCTGAGAGCACCTGTACCATGGGTATGCATGGGGCAGAAGGCAGGAGTAGGTGGCCTATGATGCTGGCAAAAGCTTTGTCTACAGGAAGGAATAAACACATTTGTGCATGGCCAGCTTTTCCCGGTCCTCAGAGGGTGGAGGAAGGCGGAGCCCCCATCCTCCCACCTCCTCCCCCAAGTAGCCACAGAGCACGGTAGATTCCCAGGTGTGCAGCTAAGGTCTGTCAGCCGGGACACCTGCCCATATTTCCTTTCTGGAGACAGCTCGTTAAATACTGTCCTAGTCAGTGGTGTTCCTCAATACCTAGGGTCCTCATCTTCCTCCTCTGCAGCGGGAATGTTTTATACATCACCTTTAGGTGTGAGTAATTCCTTAACCTCTCATTCGGGACAGTGAGCCCTCTATCATGTGACCTCAGTCACCTGGTCACCAGGTTCTTTTCTGTGATCTGGAGTAAGCACAGTTTAGCTTTTCAAGCACCCACCCAACACCCTGCACCCAGTGATAGAGCTTCTCTCTTGCTTTGGCCCGGATAGAATCTGTTTCACTACATTTAAAGGTGGTTCCCATGGGATCGAGCTACCGATTGGCTTTCTCAAGCTTCTGTCTCCAGCCTTTCCACTCTGGTCGTTTGATTTTCCTCCTCTCAGGTTGTTTTTGGGAGGTTTTTGTCCCATTGTTACTGTTTTTGCTTGACTGTTTTTGGTGCAGGGTTTTGCTGGATTTCTCAGGCTGGCCTTGAACTTGCCACAGTCTTTCTGCCTCAGCCGCAAGTGCTGGGATCACAGGGCAGCTCTGCTTCCTCTGCTTGGCTTGTTTTTCTTTTCTTTCTTTCTGTTTTCTTTTTTACTTTTTTACCTCCCCCCCTTAAAGCAGGAGTGCTTTATCAAGGGTAGAATATTCTGGAAAACTGGAATTGAGGCCTGACTGAAAGACATATCATTTGCTTCGAGGGAGAGAGCTAAAAAAAGCTACTCCTTGGCTTCTCCCATGAATTTTAAATGCTTTGAAAGCTTTGCCCCAGGAGGAAAACAATGCCTCATGGCCTTAAATAATTAAATGGCGAACACTGAGTACCACAGTATCGACCCAGGCTGCCGGTCGGTTGGTCTGTCACACTGTGGTCTCCAGGAGCCACTCTCTCAAGGGTAAAGCCAGCTGGGGGCCTAAGGAGGTTGAAAAAAAAATCAATCAACTTCAAATGCTGCCTGCTAAGCTTTTGGCAAAATTGGTAAAAGTGTTGAAATGTCACACAAGAGGGGGAGGCGGCTTGTGTCACAAGAGATTCCTCCCAGAGGTATCAGCCGCATCAGAGCAGTGGCCTCTTAGTTGGTGTTCTCTGTTTCTCCATAGCCAAGGGCTGGCCATGTGAGAAGACTGTGGCCTCAGACAAGGTCTCTGTCCTCTCTACCACTAATGCAGGCGGCACTGGCTTCCTCCCGTAATCAATGGAAGTTTCTGGACGCTCTGTGAGGGCAGGAGTTTGTCTTCCCTCCCTGTCAGTGGTGGCCTCTGGGATCAGCCGGATATTTCCTGGCCGTCTGCCCATTCATGGGCTTTGTCTTGGAGGCCACAAAAAGGCATGGCGCACACACATGAGATTGGCCTCAAAGTCACAACGGTGACCACAGTGACCTTGTGGGGTCTCTCTTGCCTTCTCTGGAAGAATGAGTTCTACCAGGACAAGGGATATGTTCTTTCTTGATTACTCATATGCATTTCATCTAAGCATCCACGTTTCAAAAAATTTTTAAAAATGAAGCCCAGAGACACCAAGCCACTTGATTCAAATTGCACAGCCAAGGTACAAGTTTCACACATTGTCTATGCAAAGGCATGACACTCTAAAGTTCATATTTTGTAAGACTTTCAGTTGCACGAGGGGGAAACAAAAAAACCACCTTTATTTTAAGACAACAACTAGAGGTCTAGAGAAGGCAGACATGTCCTTCAAGGGGGTTGTGGCCACAAAATTTTAAGAGGGTAAAGGTTGAAAATAAGATTTACTCTGGTGCGAGTCACTTGGCTACAGATGTCATCTGCCCAGCTCCTATGATAGCAGAGCCATCTTCCCTTTCCCAACCCCCTGTCTCCCAGCTTTTCCCTGGTCTGCCTCCTAGATTTCAGTAGTGATTATCAGAACGACTGGACTTCAGTCCTGTTGAATTGCTTCTTACAGCCACACTCATTAAGCTGTTACTTCAGATTATGCAACAGGAATCCAAATGTCAGCTAAGTAAACCTGCTGGACTGGATCTGTGCATCGATCGCATTGACCCTGACACAGTGCGTGGTCAGGAGCCCTCCAGAGCCCACACTGCTTGCCTGCTTTTGGCCATGACTCAGAATCCTTCCAGTGCTCCTCCAGTCCACACGTCCACACTTGATGGCTACCTTCCTTATTTGGGTCTGAGCTGCACAAAGCTGTCCTTTCCTCTACTGTTGAACTGGAAGGAATCTGGGGCCTCATGGGCTTCAGGATTTGGTCCCCAACCCTTCAGAGACACTGGAGGTTTGAATTCTTAGAGGTCATGCGAGTTTCTCTTTGCACGTCTTATAAAAATTCCTTGATTTCTCTATAAGCTCTTTTTTTTTTCCTGGAATGAGTCCTTTATCCACTGAAGGGAGAATCAGCTCAGTGAATGATGAGTGTGGTTGGCGAGGGACGCTGACTCACGTGACATGCAGCCTAGATGAGGTCTCACATAGTGCTTATTGCTGGGAGAAAGTCACAGTTGAGGCCTTCTGAGGTCTGTCTAGAAGGAAAGCTTCAGGTAGCCTCTGACTTTTCTTGATAGAAATGTAGATGTTTCCCCTATCTATATCCATGGGATCAAATATTTGGCTGGCTGAGGCAGGTATACACTCAAGCATCTGATCCAGAGGCCTCTCTGGTCTTTGTACCTGGTCTTATCAGCGTCAATAGCTTTATTTGGTTGACTGCATTCAAGAGGCAGCCAGTGAGAACAGCTGCCCTTGAGCCACCTGGGAGGAGGTTAGCCTTGTAAAGACAGCAGATTGGGCCCAGCAATGCCCTTTTTAGGTCCCCCAACCACTCACTTACTGATTGAGATCTACTGTCTACCTTTAGTGTTGGCAGAGACAGACTTGGCCTACCTTTGTAGATCCAGCAGTGGTTCTCAACTTCCCTAATACTGTGACCTTTCAATACAGTTTCACATGTTGTGGTGACCCACAACCATAAAATTATTTAGCTGCTACTTCATAATAGTAATTTTGCTACTGTTATGAATTGTAATGTCAATATCGAATATATAGGATATCTGGGAGGAGACCTCCCCCCCAAAGGGGTTGCAGCCCACAGGTTGAGAACCCCCGCCTTATAGTCTAGCAAGGAAGATGGATTGAGAATAACTATGAAGTAACTACTCAATTATAGTTGATTCCTTCACGGAGTTTTGTTCTTGGTGGTCTTTGCGGTATCAGGAAGCCAGACATATAAGAGCCCTTGCCTTCATGGGACAGTGTAATGTACTGAAGCACGCAGTGAATGAGAACAGGAGGAGTAAATCCTATGATGTAAGTGTTAGAAGGAAAAAGACGGGAGAGAGTGATGGGGAGTGTGGCTCAGTGGGCGGGGCAGCTGCAGTTGCTAAGTTCTGAATCATTTGCTGACTCTGCAAAACTCTCCTCTTCCCTCCTCACCAATGTGATGATGTTAGAAGCGTTTGAGAAGGGACTGGGCCACGAACACAGAACTCTCAGGAATGGAAATCCTGCCCTGAAAAGAAGTCTCAAAGAACTAGACCTTTGCATAAGGGAACAGAGCTAGACGGTGCCATCTGTGAGCTGGAAAGAAGATCCACCTCAGACTCCAGATTTGCTAGCACCTCCATCTTGAACTTCCCAACAAGACAGAACTGTGAGAAATACACTTCTATCCTTTACAAGCCACCCAGCCTCATTGTGTATTGTTAGAGCCCTGGAATGGACTCGGATAATATGCATCGGTTTCAGAGAGAAGGATCAGGAAGTGAAGCTTGTAGATGGGTTGGAGTTACTGGTCATGCCAAGTTAAGACAGGGAGTTAAGAGAGGCTGAGAGAGAGGAAAGAGTTCAGGTCTAAAAGGCCAGTTGGAAGGGTTGTCTCTGTATGCATAGAAATCACCAAGAATCAAAACAAGGGTGGTAGGGGATGGGAAGAGATGGTGATTCAGGTACCCAAACAACCAAGAATCAAGGGAGAGTAACAGGAGTGTTGGTAGTTGGTGTACCAACAGGTGTACCAGTGAGGGCTTCAGGCTGACCATCTTATGATGGTCAGAACTCTGGGATGGTTTTGGCCTGGAATGATGTACAAGAATGGTTCTGTTTACTCAGAAACCAGTGGAGCATCCCAAAGCTACTTCATCCTGAACATGGTGGAGAGGCAAAGGGCTAAGGGGGTCTGGGATGGAAGGAGAGTAGATAGAACAAAGGTATGGGCATAACCAGATACACATGGTGGAACAGATGTTAAAGGAGCCTGAAGAGGCACATGGATTAGGTGACACAGCGACCATTGTGGAATGAATGTTTATGAACTTGAACAAATTACTCGTGTGTGTGTGTGTGTGTGTGTGTGTGTGTGTGTGTGTGTGTGAACAGGATTTCTCTATGTAGCCTTGACTATCCTGGAACTCACTCTGTAGACCAGGCTGGCCTTAAACTCAGAAATCCTCCTGTCTCTGTCTCCTAATGGCTGAGATCAAAGGTGTCAGCTGCCACCACCTGTCTTGAACAAGTTACTTAATCTTTTCTCCTAGCTAATTAGCTCTGCAGAAGAAGCAATGGTACTAATCTCAAGGCCGTCTAGAAGATTGGGAGAGGTATCTTGAGTATCAGTGGCCAGTATGATGCTCACACTAGAAATGACTGGTGAACATTGCAATCTCTAGAAGCTACCTCTCCCAAAACACTGCCGAGACCTTGGTACGGTGGATCTCAGCATTGCTATTGGTCCCCAGGAGGGCCCTTTCTTTTCTGTTCATTCCTTATGAGAGGGATATGAACTACCCTGATGCCCAAGATTAAATGTGCTACTTGGACATGAGTGAATCTGAGGATAGAAATTTGAAGTGAGCTTTGAGAAGGTAAAAATGAAGTGGGAAGGTGGTATTGGCATACACAGACCATCTGGCCCTGTGGAGGGGCTGGGTGACATGCCCTTAGTTTGTGGAAACAAGCACGGGCTGTTCTGAGCCAGACTGCAGCCAGGATATGTGAGCCCCAGCTGTCTGGACCTTCCTGCTGGCAGTTAAGCCTGGAGCCTTTTCCAAGAGAGAAAAGCCATTCTAGAAGAGCCAGAGTGGAGGCCCAGCCTAACTGGTCATGACCTGTTATCCACACAGCAGCCAGTAGATCCATAAGGTTTCAGGAAACCATGTGATTCTTTGCTTTTGGATCGTTGGGATCTTTCAGAGACATCTGAACAGAGCCTTAGTGGGTCTTTGTGGCTGTCTCCTCTCATTCTCTGTCTCCGTGTGTGTCCTTCTCTCCTGCCTCTCTGTTGACACAAGCTTTGGTGTTCAGCTGTCTTGAATCTGCTTGTGAAATGGCATGTAAGACACAGCTAGCCTGCGAGTTTACACAGTAAGCTGTGCTCTCTGCATTTCTTCAGGTCTGGAAGGGCACAGTGCAGGGAAAGGCCTCCTGTGAAGGACACAGGGAACAGATTTCCAGTGTGGAAGCTCAAACTAGGGTTCCAGATGCTGGGAGCTGAGGGGGTCAGGGTATTCCAGCATGCCCCTGTGTGTGCACGTGAGTGCTTACAGGCTTGCATAGCCAGCAGGTCTACTGTAGAAAGGCACTCTCAGGTCCCGAGACCTTCCAGCAAGCATCTGCCTGCTTGTCTTTTGGAATTACATTGAGTCCTGCTAGCTTGGTATTGGGTTTCTTTAAGCTATGCAAGTATTGGCTTTAGTCAAAGCGTTAGCTTCAAGCCCCACTCTAAGATTTATTTTTATTAGTTTAAATTATGTGCATTTGTTTGTGCATGCAGGAAGGTATGTGCACATGAGTGCAGGTGCCCACGGAGGCCAGGGGTATTGGATTCCCCTGAAGCTGGGTTCACCTGTATCTCTGAGCTGTCTTAGTGGGTGCTGATGACTTGGGTAAACACTCTTATCTGATGAGCCATCTCTCCAGCCCTACACTTCCTCCCCTGAGATAGTCAGGGTCCATAGAAAAGAAGATCTGATCCCTGCCTAAGGGGGTTCATAGGATTATCGATGACAGCTGCTCTGAGATGAGGCAGAACACAACACAATGGCCTCAGAAAAAGCACACAGAAAATTAAGCTTCAACAAGAGAACTCAGATCATTGATGCTTCTAATGCAAGAAGTAACTAATTTGTGCTGGCCTTGAAGCGTGGTTGGGTTTTGACTTGGGAGAGTGAGCTGGGTTGGGGCAGGAGGTGGGGCAGCTGTGAGGAAGACATTCCTGGGGAGGGCACCACTCATGGAAAGACAGGAATAGTCTGCCAGGAGCTTCCATTGTGTTAAGCCCAGCTGAGTACAGAGATTGGAGAGGAGGAGACCTCAAAGGCAGGAGTTGGGTGATGACAAGGGTTTCAGGTCAGGGACTGTCTTTACAACTGGCTTATGAATAGATCGACGGGGTGGGTGCTTGTGTGGCTGGAGAGAGCTGGGCATGGCTGGGCCTGGGTAACACAACAGAGCCAAGCACACAGAAGGCTCTCTTCCTTGCTTTCTCACTTGTTTGAGGTCCATGAGGGCTTTGTGTTAGATTTGGGCTCTCCGGGTGTCCTCTGAGCCAGCATACACCTAGTGCCACTGGGCTTTGTAGAGCCGAGTGCACAAGCTATTTTTGTGTTCCTTCAAATACCCATGTTTATTTTTAAACTCAGGACTTTGTAAAGCTGGGGTGTATCATGCAATCTTTGCTTTTGAGTAAAAAGGTTCTCTGAGGCCAGCGGAACCTGCAGAAGGTGTTCCTGAGCCACGCAGTGGCCAATGTCTTGTCTCTGACATTAGAAGGGAGAGTTAATTTGCTTGAAGACAAATCCTGGAAAGAGGAAGCCCTCATGTGGTTGGCCAGTTCTTAACATGTGCTGACTGATCTGTGGCAGGCCAGGGGTGCTCATCCCTGGAAGGGCTCCATGTTGGAGGCAGGGCCAGTCGGCAGGCTGGGATGTCCATATGAACCTATGTCTCCATGATCACCCCCTGACAGCAGCCTGCTGAGTTAGAATAGAAGGTCTTATCTTTTAAGCATATGCAAGCTATAACTGAAAAATGAAAGATTAACTTAGAGTTCAAGATGGAGGATTCATGTTGGGTGTATTTATTCCTTCTCTGCCCAGAACCCATTAAAATGATAATAAAGAGATTAGCAAAGTGTAATCCCAGGGCACCCATGCGAATATGAGGGAATTAGCAGCAATTGAGAGATTGCAACAATTTTCTGGATTGCAAAGAGGAAGGGGAGAAAAGGCAGTGTCAGGAAGCCAGTTCAGCCTGCAGATCCCCGTGGGCTCTCAGCTCAGCACACCCATCAGAGATCACTCGAGTGGGAGAGGGAGACCTTAAGACTCTGTGCTTATTAGAGGGAACGGACACAAGTAGGCATCATGGCGTCAGCCCCGGCTGGAAGTGTGGGGTGGCATTCCAGAATAGTGGTCCTCCATCTGCACAGGTATCCAACACTGGGAGTCAGGAAGAGGAGGAGGAGCCAGTACCAGAAGCCTTACCTCAGATAAGATAGGTGCATGAAGAGTTAGGCAAGCCCTGCTAAATGGTTCTAGAGAGAAAGTAAGATTTTTAACCTGTTGAAGAAATTACTGTGGTTACTATTAATTATTACTTTAATCTTTGTGTGAGTGTGCCTATGTGTTTTGTGTGAATATGTGTATGTCAGAGCTTGACCGTGGAGGTCGGTGGATAACCTGGGGTATTGGTCTTTATCTCCTACCTTAGGAAGGACCTTTGCAGAGAAAAATTTGGAGATACTTTGTGGCAGGTGTTGAAGATGGATGAACAGGCCATGAGCCAATGAGCTAGTTCTAGAAACTGGAAGGGGTGGAACCGATTCTCCCTGGTGGAGCAGTGGTTCTCAACCAAGGGGTTGAATATCAGACATCCTGCATATCAGATTCTTACATTATGAGTCACAACTAGCAAAATTACAGTTTTGAAGTAGCAACAAAGATAATTTTATGGTTGGGGGGTCACCATAACATGAGGAACTGTATAAACATTGGGAAGGTTGAGAACCATTGATTTACAGGGAACAGTATTTATCTAGTCCAGCGATGTTCTCTTTTGAAAATGGTTACATAAAGCTCAGTTGTGTTTGTTAACTGACTTGACTTGTCCTGACTTTACAGTTAATATTGGTTGGCCTTTTGTAGACAAAGCAGGATTTTGAGTTCGGTTAGATAGTGGCACTTCCTTGTTGGAACCATAGGAGAATGGAATTGTCATGCTTGTAATGTATAATTATATGTGGTGGGAGGGGCCTCAACTGCATGGGTGCCAGGTGAAGTCTGAAAGGAGCTGGTTGATTGGCATATCTAATGATTGGTCCTTTTAGTGGGCAGAGCCATTTGTGCTGGGCATCTGGCCAGTAGACCAGCCTATCTCTGGCCCTGAGAAGACAAGCAGCCTATAGCAATTTTGCCAAGTAGGGCCCCTGGGCCAAGAAGGATGTTGGGTGGAACGTACATGCTGACTTAGAGGTAGGAAGGGAAGAAACTCAAGGTTGTTTATCTGCCAACAGGGAAGAAGAAACAGAGAGGCCATTGTAATCTAGTCAGTGTTTCCCAACATTCTGGAGTCGTGGACACATAGAAAATATTTGTAGAGCACTTAGGCAAGTTGACAGGACTGTATACAGCACGCAGCCCTTTGAGCCCATTGCCTTGGCCCTGCCCTGCCCCCTCAGGGTGAGGACATTCCCTTTCCAACAGGCCACTTCCAGCACAACTGGCATCTTTCTACAAACTGGAAAAAGCCACTTAGCTTTTTTTTCTCAGGCCCCCTTGCAAATATCTGTCGCTTGACAGGCAGGTGACTGGCGTAAATGTTTGCACATCTCCTAATAGCCCAGGCTACACTGTGCAGCTGTTTGCAGTTTAACACATCCGTGACCCACAGAAGCAACTGAGGAATCCAAGGGCGTGGGCAAGGGCGTGGGCTGCTGAGAGGACGGGCACAGAGTGGGTGTTTGTGCCCTGTGCTAGATGTGAGATTCCCAGGATGCTTCCATGGGGACAGGTCACATGATACAAGGAATTGCGGTGCATACATGGGGTTCAAGAGAAACATGTGAGTTGGGGATACATATCAGGCATTATCATGTAGAGATGATGCTTAAAGCTGTGGAACGGTGAACAAATCCCACAGGCAAAGATTGGGGAAACAAGTGCCCAGCAGACGACCAAGACCCAGCTGCTAAGATAGGCTCCAAAGTTTGCGTAGAAGAGGGAACTCAAGCCCCAGCTGGTGGGGAGTCTGAGCGCAGCGGCGCCTGTGGCTTCGCACTGTCCTTAGAGCAGCATCTAAGGGATGCTTCCACACCTGTCCACCTCCTGTTCTGCTTCAGCAGGAAGGACATCTGGTCAGAGGCCACCATAACTTGTCCTTGTAGACAAGATGGGACTGGTTATTCTCTCCTTGACAATAGGGGAAGTAATAGAACAGACTCTTCCCTTCCTGGACATATGCAATGTATGGTAGAGCCAAATAATTAGGTTTGTTTGGGTTTGGGTCTTGAACTCAGGGCAATTATCCTGCCTCAGCCTCCCAAGTTGCTGGGCTTGAAGGAATGCACCACTGTGCCTGTCCATATTATTAGCTCAGTGGATATTTTTGGACCTACTATGTTCTTAGGTCCATACAAAATAAAGGGCTTGTGGGTGGCATATCATCTCCACATCACAGTAAACTTGCCATGGCTTTAGAATAGTTTGTTTTTACTGAGTAGGCCTCCTTCCGAGAAGATTTTCTTTAGTGCTTTAGTCTTCTGTAATACTAAGTTCTTAGCACATTGCTTCTTTGTGTATATACTAGAACTTGTGCTGTCCCCACGAGTAGATCTGCCTTGCTTCATCTTCCTCCTGCATATGCCTTTAGTGTCATGAGCTGTGTCCTTGGGTATGAGGGAAAGGCTGGCTATCCCAGCAGTCCTCACCCAGGAGCCTGGCACAGGGGACAGGTGCCCACAGGACTCCATTCTTTCCAGCAGACAAAGGGCAGCTGTTCAGCTCTCGGGCTGCTTGAGCTGGAAGCCAACACACCTCATTCTTGAGGCTATCTTGGTGGATTCCTGCAGATTAGCAAACACTTGGCAGTCTCCTGTGACTTAGACCAATAAATGCAAAAACAAACTCTCTTTTTTATAAATATTGCCTGGAAGGCCAAAATCTTTCAGTAATGGGACCCCAGGCACAGGTGGTAAACAGGTACTTCTCGGTCAGTAGGTTGGAAATCAGTAGATTCACTGTGAGCTGGAAACTGAGCGAGATGAGAACCAAGCACTCAGGCCCTGACTCTCTCTAGTATGACGTGTTGTTTGGACCTACTGAGTATAGCACCTGGATGCTTGGGGACTCAGCTCCTTGGGTGTCAAGTCCCGTCCAGCTTCACTTTCTCCACTTCTTTGGAGCATTTCCTTCTGCCATTTCTGTTATCTGTGCTCACTGCTGTTCTCTTTGGTCCAGGCGGTTCTGGACTTGCTCCTTAGCTTGGGAATCAAGAGATGTGCTGCTCTTGCCTGGACAGTTTTTACATCCCATCAAGGCTCCTTGTCTGGACCTTGCATGCATTCAACAGACTGACTATTGATTGTTTTCAGGGAAAACCCCAGGTCTACAGCCTTCAGTATGCAGGATGCCTCATGAGGCACATGGATGCCCACATGGACAGCTGTTAAGAAGCCTGGATTCTCAAGCAAAGGCTGTTACTGTCTCATTTTCTGTACAGTTGTAGCCTAAGTATTTGTTATATACAAGTGTATTTATGAGGGTTACCATAGAGTGTTGCTATTTTGTAACCTGGCCTTTTCACTATAATCTCAGTCCAGTGTTGACTGGTTATTATTGGAATTCTGGAGCTCTGATTTGGGGTGTGTGTGTGTGTGTGTGTGTGTGTGTGTGGTTGCAGTTCTTTGAGGCAATAGACATCAAGTGATGAAGTGATATTCAAATCCTTCAAGGTCTGGTGAGTTGTGTTAAGGAGAGGAAGGTCCAAAGGACGGGGAGATGGCTCTCCATGGATAAAGCACTTGCCATATAAGTTAGGGGCCAGAGGACCCCCAGATCCCCCATAAAAACTGAGCAGGCATGCCCTGTGCCTATGATCCCAACACTTTGAGGCAAACAGGGAATCCTCAGGGCAAGATAGTGAGTAGAATAGCTAGTGATCTCTGAATTCAATTGAGAGACCTTGTCAAAATAAAACAACAAAAAAAATGAGAGCCATCACGGAAGATATCTAATGTCAACCTTGGGCCTCTACACAAAGACACATATGCATGTGCATTCACACCGGTCCCCACATGTGCAAACACATATGCATACACACATGCACAACACACACTAAGAGGCAGGGACAGAGAAGGGAGCAGCTAGTCAGGCTCAGCAGGAGTTGGTGGCCTCCTTATTTTGTAACAGGAGAATAAAGCATCATGAGCTGGTGCTGGTGGCATAAGCCTGTAGCCACGGGACTTAGGAGGTAGAGGCAGAGGATCAGAACTCAAGAACAACCTCTGTTATATATTGAGTTCAAGACCAGCCTGAGCTTATAAGACTTTGCCTTTAAAAACAAGCAAGCAAGCAAACAAGCAAAACCCCTAAAAACTAAACCGAAACTCTACCAGGCCCACCACGGTGGATGAAGATGGAAAGAAAGTTTCCTTGAGGGGAATGCGCATTAGATAGAACCCATCCTCATTTTAGAAGACGGACTGTGTTTTGTTTTGTTTTGTTTTTTTGAACATGTACTTATAGCCATTGCCCTGGGTGTATTGGTTATTTTGGATTTATTTTCACTTATTTTTGTTTTTAAGGATTCACATTTATTGTTTTTAATTTTGTGCACCCATGAGTTGGGGTGTACATGCACACTTGTGTTTTGTAAGCCCTAGAGCTGGAGTTGCTGGTACTAGTAGCTAACGTGTGTCCTGGGAACTGAACAGTGGTCATCTGCTGGAGGACCAAGCACATTAATTGCTAAGTCATCTCTCCGGCCTCCGTTTTTGTTTTTAATAAGCAGATTTTCCGTGATAGTCATTTTGCAGACGATCCTTGTAGAAACCTTTTTTATTGGCATTAAATGGATTCTTAGAGGTAAGGTTTCTCGGTTCAGGAGCACGCACACAGCTTTAAGGCTTTTGACATTTGACAATGACCAGATCGCTACAGAGATCTGTCGCGGGGCCCTTGAACGGCAGTGTTGAGGAGAGGAGCACTCAGCAGTTTTCTAATGTTTTTTAAAATTGTGGTAAAATGCCCCCAACATGGAAGCACTTTGGTGTTTCTGAGGGTACAGCTTGGAGCACCGAGCATGTTCACGGCCGCTGTGCGACTCCAGCTACCAACTCCGGAATTCCTGAGAATTTTGTTCTCAACTTCTGCAATTTGATGCTAAAAAGGACCTCATTATCTTACCTCACATTTCTTTTCCCTGAGGTGTAATTTTTTTTTCATTTTGGGGAATGGAACTCCATGGCTTGTGTGTGCCAGGCAAGCGCTCCACGCGGAGCCACTTCCTGAGAGCCAGAGCAGATGCGACTCTCTGTAAAGAGACAGTTTTGTTTCCTGGGAACTTTCCAGTCCTTATCCCTCCCAGCTTCCCTAAGTCCTATACCCATTCCTCCCCAAACACCGGGCTTCCCTGACCTCCCAGGATATGCTTGTTTCATTCCATGTTCTTGTTCACCTAGTTTTGACTGCAGGTCAAGGTCACGCTCCTCCCCTTCCTTGTGCTGAGGACTTGCCGCACCCTAACCTTATCAGGGGTCAGCAGCCAACCAGCCCTTTGTTCTAGTACTTATGTGTGGTGTGAAGTTACTGTGTGCTCATATTCTCTCCATGTCCGTGCCACTGAATACCTTCACAAGCTGGATGGCGGTGGCACACTCCTTTAATCCCAGCACTTGGGAGGCAGAGGCAGGTGGATTTCTGAGTTCAAGGCCAGCCTGGTCTACAGAGTGAGTTCCAGGACAGCCAGGGATGCACAGAGAAACCCTGTCTCAAACAAACAAACAAACAAACAAACAAACAAACCCTTCACAGCATGGCTATCACCAGCCTACATCCCAGAACTTCATCTCAAGAAGAAGCCATATACCTTTTAAACAATTACCCCACCAGACCCAACCCAGTAACCACTATTCTTTCTGTCTCTGTGAATCTGGAAATTTGACTCATATAAATGGACTCATAATATTTCCCCTCTTATGTCTCTTTGCTTCACTTGACACTTCTTTTTAAGATTTGCCTATGTTAATGGAATGTATCAAAGGTTCCTTTATGAAGAACATGTATACCAGGTTGGGTTTTTTATCCATTCGTCTTGTGATAGCCATGTGGGTCCTTTCTATCTATTGGCTATTGTGCAGAGTGCCACTTTGAACGTGGGTATATAAATTACCATTCTGGGTCCACACTTTCCATTCTGTGGGTCTGGATTAGAAATGGAATTGCAGGACCACGTGCCATGTCTGTATTTACGTTTTTCAGGTACCATCAGACTGTTTCCCATGGTCTTAAGCACACGTTTTTGGACAAACAGCCTGAGAAGAGATGACACTGGAAGGAGTTCACAGGCAGAGAGACTCTGCCCTGTGGGGAGTGTAGGACCTGGACTGTAGGCTGGGTACCTGTCTGTCAGTCAGTCTCCTCCAGATCTCCAATGTCTGTTGCTTTAAGGAGGATGGGCTGACAACATTGCTGTTGGGATAAAATAACAGAAGCAAGGTGTGGGAGATGAGGGCTGCAGGAGGCTGTTGTCATGGGCGACAGGAGGAGCCACATGAAAGGTCCCACCTGCACTAGGGAAGTTCCAGAAGAATCTGAAGCTTGCTTTTCCACACGGCTTAGGCCTTCTTGAAAGTAACTCAGATTCAAAGAAAAGTGGAGATTGGGGCTTTTAAAATTATTATTAAATTTATTTATATCCCAACATCATCCCCACCTCTCCTTTCAGTGCCCCCTCACACAGATCTCCCCCCATTCCTCTTTCCCCTTCTCCTTTGAGAAGGGGGACCCCTTCTCGGTATCACTTCCCACAACCCTCTTCCTCCCCACACATCAAGTCTCTGCAGGATTAAGCCCATCTTCTTGTACTGAAGGATAGGGTGGCCCCAGGGGTGCAGGATCCACAGGTAGGCAACAGGCTCAGGGACAGCCCCCTGCGCCTGTTGTTGGGGGACCCACATGAAGACCAAGCTGCTCATCTGCAGGGGGCTTAGGTCCAGCACGTGCTTGATCTTTGGTTGGTGACTCAGTCTCTGGGAGTCCAGGTTGGCTCTGTTGGTCTTCCTATGTCGTCTCTGTCCTCTCTGGTTCCCCATTCCATTCCCCAGTTCTTCCACAGCACTCCCCAAACTCCATCTAATGTTTTGCTGTCTGCATCTCTTCCTATTGGCTGCTGGGTGGAGCCTCTCAGCCAGACCCTGGGCATTTATGGTTACCTCTTCATCAGGGCCCAGGAACCTCCTGCAGAAAATGCAGACTCTAGAAGGGCGTGTCTTCCTGGTCATTGAAATCTGGCCTGTGTGCCACCTGCAAGCACGCCTCCCCAGGTTACACTGCACACAAGTCATTCATTATACTAATTTCTAACTTGTTCTTTCCTCTCCAGCCCCAGTTCTCTAGGTTTTTAGTATCTTCCAAGGTGTTAAACATTTTTTTCTTGTGTTAATAAGAGACCCTGCAGTGAGCAGCCCTGTATGAGGTGAGCTCACTCCTTACACAGGAGCTGGGGAGGTGTGGCAGTGGGGAGACAGGATATTTCCATACTAACTGCCTGGCCTGGCTCAGATTGTCTTCAGATGGGCACACAACTTCCCTCTGAGGTGTGCTAAGCATCCCTTCCTCGCCCCCACACAGCAGGAGGGCTGACTCTAAAAGACAGACAGTAGCAAGTGTTGACAAGAAGGTGGATGAGTTGGAACCCCATACCTTGCTGGTGGGAAGACAAAATGGTGCAGCTGTCTTGGCGCCACAGACAGGCATAGAGTTACTAAGTCGCCCACAACTTCCACTCCCAGCCATATATCCGAGAGCCAGAATGCATTTGCCTATATAATAAACCTTGTGCATGAATATTCATAATATCATTATCTATAACAACCCAAGTGTGTATCAGCTGAAGAAGGGATAAGCAAAGTATAGTATGCCCACACAATGGAATACTATTTAACCATAAAAAGAATGAAGGACTCGGGTTGGAGAGAGGGCTCAGCAGTTAAGAGTGCTGCCTATTGCTCTGTAGAGGACCCAGGTTTAGTTCCCAAATCCCATGTCGAGGGGCTCACAAACCATCTGCCACTTCAGCTGGGGGGAATCCAGTGTCTCTGACATCTATGGGTACCTGTGCCCACATATGCACACATTCACACACACATACACACACACACACACACACACACACACACACACACACACACACATGCTCTCTCTCTCTCTCTCTCTCTCTCACACACACACACACACACACACACACATGTTCTCTCTCTCTCTCACACACACATGCTCTCTCTCTCTCTCTCTCTCACAAACACACACACACACTCACAATATATGCTATGTTATTGACAAGCTATGCTGAGTCGGGGAACAAATCAGGAGGAACCACATGATATAAAGTTCCATTTGTCCTGTATAATTCAGAGAATGATCTATAATAGCCATAGTTTACTTTTGAATGAGTGAGTTTATTAAGTATGCAGCAATTCAGAGTAAAATAATAAATAATAATATTTAGATGATAGAATAAAACCATCTACTCAGGGGTTCAAAACATCCAGAAGAAATGCCCTGGGGAAGCCCCCACAAAGGCAGACAGCTAGAGTTCCTGATAAAAGTCCCAGAGGAACAGTATCTCCTTGCATGGAGCTTCCAAGTAAAGGATGAACGGCAGCCGTCAGAGGCGACATCGCTAAGTTGGCGGGAGAAGTTGAGGCAGTCTGTTAAAGTCCCCCAGTGAGCTTTCTCTCACTCTTCCCCACTGCAGGCATGTGTATCTTGGGATAAACAATAGTAACATCTGCTGGAAACGCCTGTGCTTGCAGCTATTCTCAAGGACGTGGCGTTTTCACTCGGGCTATTTTACTGTTCTCTCTCCTTACCCTCACCTGCCTTGCCATAGAATTGGGAGTTTGGCAGCCTGTCCCCAGACAAGGAGCCTTGGAGAACAAAAGCACTCCAATCTGACAAGCAGAGGCTGGGGGAGAGGACCCACACTCAGGACCAGCTCCTCGGTGAGCTCTGGCAGCACATGACAGCTTGCCAATGTAATACACTTGACACTGTTTATACTGAGTGTCCACACAATGGGCAGAGCCAGAAAGAAGACCAGTGAGGCTGGGATCAGTTACACTGGAGTCAGCTAGAGATGCCCACCAGTTCCCGAAAGCCACCGGAGCCTATACTTCACAAGGGTGGATTTAATGGTATCCGAATTGTATCTCAATAAAAAGTGTAAAAAAATTTATTGTTTATCTAAAATATAAACATGGGTAGAAATCCCGTATTTTTATCTTGCCAGTTGTGCCAACTCCATTCCTGCCATTTATTTCATGAGCAAAGCTTCATTCGAGCACACACAAAAAATAGCATTTGCCTGAGAGAACAAGTGGTAGCGGAAATAAACCATCATAAGCATTTTTGCGGCATGTCTGCACCTCTGCTTTTGTGTTTTACACCTTTTGTAATTGACTTGGCGAGTTGCCAGCATGGCCACACCATACGTTCTAATTTTAAATAAGCACGGTTCCTCAGAAAACAAAAATAGCATCTCCCACCCCCAAGCCGGAAGTCAGGGTGGGAGCCATTCCCCACAAGGGTTGTCTCCCAGAACCGGGACCAGGCTCCGCTCTGCGGCTACTGCCCAGGCCCCTAACAGATACAAAGGGCTCCTAAAAACAGCCCACTGAAACCAATTCTACTCATTTTCCAGTCAAAGAAAAAAGCTTCAGAATTCTGCATTTTTAAGCTTTGACAAAAAATTAAATTATGAAAGCACACTGTTATTCCTTTTGAAGCTTTCTTTGTTTAACTTGTGGTGATAATGGGGAGAGGCAACCATTGCAGCTTCTTTGTGCTTTACTGCCTCAGGTAAAAGGAGTTTCCTGGTAATTAACACATTACAATATTCCTTTAGCAGGTTGCCATTCACTCCAAAAAGGCATTTCATACACACTGTTATGTCTTTTTTTTTTAATTTTTAAACTTGCTTTTATTTATCTATTTTCTGATAATTTCATACATGTATACAAATTATTGGCTTTGTTTTCCTAGCCCTGCCCCCACTCACTCAGCCTGGTTAGTGCTGTCTGGATGTGCGTGGGTGCTGGACCATCCAATGGAATGTCTGTTACCCCAAAGAAGGCATACCACCACTCTTCTAGCAGCCATCTAGTGCCAGAATCTCCTGATAGGGGTGAGGCTTCCCACCCCCACCCCCATGGTTGGATTTTGGCTGGCTTGATCTTGTGACTGTCTTGAGCATGTATTCCTAGCTGCTATGAGTTCATGTGCAGGACTGCAGGCACCAACCTGTCCCGCTACAGACATTACTCTCTCTGGCTCTTTTACCCTTTCTACCCTCTTCTCTTATGGTTTCTGAGCCCATGTGAGGGGGAGCGTGGTGTAGATGCCTTATTTAGAGCTAAGCATCCCACACTATTCTCTGCATGTTGAGTCGTTATGGGTCTCCATATTAACCATCTACAGCAAAAGGAAACGTCTCTGATGAAGGTTGAGAGATGTAGTAATCTGTGTATATAAAGATAGGAATTTAGGGGGCAGTTTATTGCTACGTCCACTTAGCAGAATTATAGTACTAGGTTCCCCTCAGGGCCTGTGTCCTAGCCAGCTACAAGTTTTGGCTCAGTTATTGATACCAGACATAGGTTCCATCCTGTAGAGAAGGCGAAAGGCCCTGCCTTCTAAAGGTTCTAGGTTCCATTTCCCAAATGTACCACCTCAGTGTGAACAAACCTTTAACACATGGACTCTGGGGGACAGCCATCATCTAAGCATTAGCATTTATTTTCTCAGCAAAACTTAAGAAAGAAAAAAAAAACTGGAGCAAAAACTGCAGAGTTCTCATGATCCCACCCACGTTGTGTGATGATTAATCCCTGTCGTCAACCTGAAGGGATTTAGGGATTTGAAGACAAACCTCTTGGTGCTTATGTTAAGGTGTGTCCTGAGAGTCTAACTGAGGAGGGAAAACCCACCCTTAGCTGTGTCTCCTCTGCCATAATGGTTCATCCTCACTCCGTGAGCCAGAATAAACCTTCCCTTTTCTAAGGTGCTTTTTGGCAGATATTTGGTCACAGCAAAACCAAAAAAAAAACCCAAAAAACAAAAACAAAACAAAACAAAACAAGAGCAAGACAGTATACCCACTGCCAGCATCCCGTGCTGGTGTGATTTGCTACAACCAGTAAAGCTATGGCAGCATCGTTGTGACCCCATGTCTGCAGTGTACCCAGATTCACTCCTTTAGGTGTATGTTCTGTGGGTTTGGATAAACGAGTAATGGCAGGAACTTACGAACTTACAGCGACTGCAGAGTCATGCAGAGTACTGTCATTACCTAAGGGTCCCCTGCTCCCTGCCTCCTCCCCCACAGCACGGCTGCTGATCTTAGGACATCTCTGTAGGTCTCTACGGGTCTGCATTTTATAGAAGGTTGGACAGTCTACAGCTTTTTCAGATTGGCCCTGTACCTTTCCTGGTTTGCTCCTCAGTTACTTTTATTCTGGTTGTACCTACAGTTGATCCGCTCTCCTATGAGGGGTATCTTAGTTGCTTCCATGTCTTTTTTTTTTTTTTTTTTTTTTTTTTTTTTTTTTTTTTTTTTTTTTTTTTTTTTTTTTTTTTTTTTTTTTTTTTTTGGTTTTTCGAGACAGGGTTTCTCTGTATAGTCCTGGCTGTCCTGGAACTCACTCTGTAGACCAGGCTGGCCTCGAACTCAGAAATCCACCTGCCTCTGCCTCCCAAGTGCTGGGATTAATGGAACTGTGTTAATGGCTAATTTATGTTTGTTTCAGTTTTCCTCTTAACCCAGCTAGCTCCCAAAATAATTGAGATTGGACTGTTATATTTATTTAACAAGCTTTAAGGGCACAACAACTGAGCAGTATTACTCCATTATTATTATTATTATTATTATTATTATTATTATTATTATTATTATTATTATTTTGGTTTTTCGAGACAGGGTTTCTCTGTATAGTCCTGGCTGTCCTGGAACTCACTTTGTAGACCAGGCTGGCCTTGAACTCAGAAATCCGCCTGCCTCTGCCTCCCGAGTGCTGGGATTAAAGGCGGGCGCCACCACGCCCGGCTAGTATTACTCCATTTTAATCCTCTCAGCTAATCTGGCTACCTCCCAGTCAGAATCCCAGCCAGACTTGCATTTTAGCATCTGCACTTAGATCTGGCTCTCTGGGCTCCAGCTAATGGAGTCTCCTGGACTTTCTCTGTGGCAAATCCCCATCTTCTCTCTCCCCTGCTCTCCCCTGCTCTCCCCTGCTCTCCCCTGCTCTCCCTGCTCTCCCTGCTCTCCCCTGCTCTCCCCTGCTCTCCCCTGCTCTCCCCTGCTCTCCCCTGCTCCCCCTGCTCTCCCCTGCTCTCCCCTGCTATCCCCTGGCTGGGTGGAAGTCCAGCCCTGTTGACTACCCCTGCTCAATCATTGGGTAATCAGCTTCTTTATTGACCAATCAGGGAATAATTGGGGAGGAATGTTTTGCAGCCAGATAAGAGGGCATAGAAATAAGCAATCAGGATAATTTCACAATAACATTATGCTTACAGAACTGCCATAAACATCCACATTCAGGTTTTTCGTGTATGGTTTTCCATTCATTTGGGTACTGGGAAGAAAACTATGCTAAAAGAATGTTCAGCAGAGCTGTTTTTCAGATGGGCTATATTTTCACCAGCAGGGGAGCTCCTGGTGTCCTGCAACCTTAGAGCATTTGATCTTATTGGTGTCTGGGATTTTGGCTGCCCTAGTAGGTGTGTCGTGGTATTTTGTCATTTCCACTAGCAATTCTCCAATGACATATGATGTTGACTGTTCTTTTTTTAGGCTTGTTTGCTGTCTGCTGTGATTTAAATATTTATGCCTTGTTGAAATTTCATACAAATGCAACAGTATTGGGGGTGGGATTTGGCTTGGGGAAATGACTGGGTCCTGAAGGTTGGGCTTTTGTGAGTGGGATTAGAAACTCTTGTAAGAGGGCTTGTGGAGGGAATCTGGCCCTGTTCTTGTCTTCCATGAGTGTTTATTGCACCCTGGAGTTAGATATTGAATCCTCACCAGACTGTAACCCTGCCATTGCCTTGGCTATTGGCCTCCCCTGCCTTAAAGCTGTGAAGAATACTTTTCTGGGGGTTTCTTTTCCATCTAAATACATGGAGCTACTTGACAGATTTGCATGCCATTCCTGAATGAGCCCAGACTAATCTTCACTGAATTCTTCCAATTTTTTTGTATATGTGCTGCTTCAGAGAGCACAATTTCATGATTTTTAAGAGTCCAGTCTATGGTATTTTGCTATACAGAACAGAATGGGCTGAGCCATATCAACTGTATATCCTTTCTACTGATATGTCCTGAACACCATCAAACGTTAGGTATTCTGTGTTTTACCTATTTAAGAAAAGGATGTATGTGTGTGTCCCACTGTGATGTCCAGTCTGTCCTGGAACTCCTGAACTCAAGAAAATTTTCTTTTTCTACCTTCTGTATAGAAGACTAGAAAGAAGGTTGCTCCCATGTCAGACCTCTTTAGTTGGGTTGCTGTGTTCTTAATGTTGAGTCCTAAGCATGCTCTGTGTATTTTATTTTAGCACAATCCTTTCTCACATGGACCTTTTGGAAGCATTTTCTCATCAGTCTATCACATAAAAAAGTAAAGTTCATGATTCTCCTGCCCATGTATTAAAATTGCAGGCATGTACTACCATGCCTAACTAGAAGTTTTAAATTTTAGGAAAACCCAGCCCAACAGTCCTTTCCTAGATGTAGCTTTGCTGTCGTATTTTACAGTCACCCACCATACCTGTACCTCTCCGCATTGCTTCTATGCTGTCTTAATCTAGGAACTTTACCGTTATACATTTTACATTTAAGTCTGTAATCGCTTTTAGTTCATCTTTGTGAATGGTGTAAGAACTGGATAATTTTCCACGTTTGAATGTACAGTTGTTCTAGCACAGTTATTGGAAAGAGTATCTCTGTGCCACCATGATGCCTTTTGCTCCCTTGGCAAAGGTCTGTTGGTGTTCATGTGGGACTATTTCTGGGATTCTGTATTCTGATCTATTGATTTATCTTTCACACACCCCCTCCCCCATACCCTCCCCCATACCCTCCCCCATACCCTCCCCCATACCCTTCCCCATACACAGATTTCACACTGTCTTGATTAGTCTGTGTAATAAGTCAGTCTCTTTTTCTCTTCCTTCTCTTCCCTTTCCTCCCTCTCCCCTCTTACTTGTAAAATGGGGTGGGCATTGAACCTAGAGCCGCCTGAATTCTAGGCGAACACCCTATTGAACTGCACCCCCAGTCTCTAGTAATTCTTAAAGATGCCAAGTGTCTTTTGCATCTCTCTGTCTCAGTATCCATTCAGTTTCTCAGTATCTGTGTAATAACTTGCTGGCGTCTTGATTGGGTAGCACTGAGTCTGTTGATATGTCGCGAGGAACTGACATCTTGACAATAGTGACTCTTCTCGTCTTTGCAAATGGAATATATCTTTGCTGTAGTTAGGATGTGGCTCGTCTTGTACTATAAGAGGTGGTAGAGTCTTCTAGGAGGCAGGACCTAGTGAAAGGTGGCCTGGTCACTGGAGGCACTGCCATCAGAAAGACTGATGCCACATGGGGGAAATGAGTCATAAGAGAGCAGGCTTGTCTCCTCGCCCTGCCCAGCTTCCTTCCTCAGCATGTGTCCTCTTCTTCCACCTGTGTGCTAACGAGACGCCGTCCACTGTGTGACCCAGACATGGGAGCTCTCCTCAGAACTAAGCAGGCTCTGGCGCAGGCTCTGGCGCTGTTTCCGCAGTAGCACAGGACAGTGTCTCCTCACTGTTCCTTACCAGAGCGCCCTGGGTCTTCTGCTCTCTTGTTCAGTTTAGACCTGTGTACTCTCAGCGCTCCCTCAGTCTGGAAGTCTATTTCTCATTTTCTACAAGACTGAGGTGTGATCTGTGAGCAAAGGATCTTTATCTAATCCTTCCTAATTTAATACTTTTATTTCCTTCTCTTTTATTTTCTCTTTTCCATGAAAAGAAAAACACTTTTGTCAAACACTTTTTCTTACTGATATGATAATGTGATTTCTTTTGATTTGATGTGATGGATTCCATTAATTGATTTTCAAATAGTGGACCGCCTTATATACCCTAGGATGTCTTTCACTTGGTTGTGATTTGTAATTCTTTTTATACATTGTTGGGCTCCATTTGATAATATTCTAGTAGTGAATTTTCCATTTGTCTTCATGAGGGTTATTAATCATACTCCCTCTGCTTCTGTCTCTGAAGGAGATTTTAAAGAACGTATGTAATTTCTTCTATTTGACAGAGTTCACCAGTGAGTCCCTCTAAGCCCAGAGCCTCCTGATTTTATTCACTGATTCTATTGCTTCAGTAGATCCTATCTTCATATTGTCTGCTTCTTGGTACATTTTAATCTAGGTTATCATGTCAGTGGGCAATGAATTCATAATTTTTCTCTGTCTTCTTAATGCCATTGCATGTGTGGTGGCAGTCTTTGTTCATTTCTTTGTTCATTGGGAATGTTTTTTCTTCTCCTCAGTCATCCTGGACAACAGTTACTGGTAGTCTTGATCCCTTTCAAAGAATGAGTCTTTGGTTCTGTTGACTTTCTCTATTGATTTTCTGTTTTCTTTCTCATAGATTTTCTGATCTAATTGCCTTTATTTGCTTTCTTATGTTTATTCTGTGTTTAATTTCCTTTTCCAGTTTTCTAAGATAGACACTTAGATGACTGTTTAGCTCTTTCTTCTTGTCTTTTCCTCCCTCCCTCCCTCCCTCCCTCCCTCCCTCCCTCCCTCCCTCCCTTCCTTCCTTCCTTCCTTCCTTCCTTTATGACAGGATTCCTTTTGCAGATTCCAGGCTGGCTTTGACTTCCAAGTGCTGTGATTATCGCCTGGCTATGGATAAAGAATTCACTGTGTGCATTGTAGTGTAGCATAGCGTAGCGTCGTGTGCTATAGCGCAGGTGCGTTTGTGCGCAGGCGCATGTGGTCTGTGTGGGCTAGCAGTCAGTGTTGGGTATCCTCCTCAGGCGTTCTCTGCCCTGGCTTCTGAGATAGAGTCTCTTACTGAAGCTGGAGCTCACCAGCTAGCTTGGCTGGCCGGCCAGAAAGTCTCTGGGATCCAGCTGCCTCTGTCCCCTCAGTGCATAGATATAGAGTGCGCTGCCCAGCTTTTCTACATGGAAGCTGGAGACCCATGCTCAGGGCTTCCTGCTCACACGTAAGCACTTTGCCAACAGAGTCGCCTCACCAGCCATCATCTTTCTTCTAATTCTGTAAATTTCCCTCTCTTGTCTTTGTTTCTCCACACATTCTGATTAGTTACATTATTTTCATGTCATCGTAAAATAATCACGCTACTTCTTTGGTTCATGTACCATTGGAAAGTGTGTTACTGAATATCTCAAAGATTTTGCAATTTCCAGATTTTTGCTATTGATTTATTGTGTCCCCCTCCCTTTCTCTATCTTCCTGCTGGGGCATGGAACCAATGGCCTCCTGCCTGCTACCCAACCAAAGTACAGCTCCATTGTGCTGGTTGGTCTTGTCAACTTGACACAAACAGCAATCCCTGGGAAGAGGGCCTCTCAGCTGAGGGACCGCCTCCATCCCATTGGCCCGTGGTTATGTCTGTGAGACATTTTCTTGATTAATGGTTGATATGAGAGGGCCCAGCCCACTGTGGATATGTAGTCCTTGGTTATGTAATAAACAAATAAAGCAAGCTAAGCAGTACATGGAGAGAATGCCAGTACGCAGCACACTTTGGTGGCCTCCGCTTCAGTTCCTGCCTCCATGCTCCTGCCCTGACTTCCTCCAGTGATGATGGGGAGTGATGTGGAAGTAAAAGCAAAATAAACCCTTTCCTTCCCCAGGTTGAGTTCTAACACAGCAACAGAAAATCTAAAGCACACCTGCTTTATTATTAATGTCAGGTACAAAGGAGACTCAAGTCCCCCAGACCCCAAAAGGCAGTTCAGACATCTCAAAGTGGGCACAACCTAGACTGTAGGAGGACTTCTGCTCATTAGATAAAAGCCAGCATCCCTCAGGAACTGATGAAGCTGGTTCCTCTTTACTGAAAGGAGTCATTTCTCTTATCACTGGAAGAAAGGACAAATTGCTCTCTGCCATGCCTGGTAGCATTCTAAAGCACAAGCTGGCCTCCAGGCTCCATCAGTATCACAAGTACCTGATACACACTCAGAGCCCAGGCTAGCTACCCTAAACTCCTCCAGCTCACTGGCTTCACTGCAGCTACTCAGTCTCCTTATAACCCTTTGATTTCCAACACACTCTGTCTCCCTCCCTCCCTCCCTCCCTCCCTCATCTGTTTCTCTCACTATCTTTTCTCTGCTCTCTCGCCCCTGCTGTTCTCCTCTCTCTCACAGATAACCCTGGCCATGTCCAGTCTGGTGACCATGTCCAGTCTGATGGTCATGTTCAGTTCTCTCTCTCTCTCTCTCTCTCTCTCTCTCTGCTACAGACTCTTCTAGATGCCTCTGGCTGTTCTTGCTGTCATATCCATAAAACCCTTCCCCTTAACCATACCACAGAATGGTAATGTCAGTTTAGACAATTAAATTCTAGTTTAATTCCACTCTTGGAGCAGATATTATGTGACTTTTATTGTTTTGAATTTGTTAAGATATGTTTTGTGGCCCAGAATGTAGTCTGTCTTAGTGAATACTCCCTCTGAGCTGAGCAACATGTAGTCTTGGCTCTTTTTTGTTTGTTTGTTTGTTTGTTTAATGAAACAAGTTGTGGTTGTCAGTCTTTTCCCGCCAGGTGATGGTGATGGTAGGTTCAGCTGTACCCTGGCTGAAGCCCTGGCCTTCTAGACCACTCCATCTGTCCTGGAGGGTTGTTAAAATCTCCAAGACGACGCGTGGCTTTGTTTGCTTTCAGTTCTGTCAGATACATGCTTCATTTTTACCCTGTTGTGAGGCGCACACCCATCAAGCATTCCCTATCTTGTTTGAGTGGTGCCCTCAAGAGCAAGGCCCTGTAGCTTTGATAACTTCTGTTGCTTCTGAATTTGCCCTGTGTGAGTGTCATCTAGCTATCTTTTCTATCTATTGATGAGTTATATGTTGTCTCTTCCTGTTTGCCCTTCTAATCTATTTTGTCTTTATATTTAAAGTGGAGGGTTTTTTTTGTTGTTGTTTTGTTTTGTTTTGTTTTGTGTTTTTTGTGATTTTTTTTTTCCCGAGATAGGGTTTCTCTGTGTAGCCCTGGCTGTCCTGGAACTCACTCTGTAGACCAGGCTGGCCTCGAACTCAAAAATTCACCTGCCTCTGCCTCCCAAGTGCTGGGATTAAAGGCGTGCACAACCACACCCGGCTAAAGTGGAGTTCTTGTCAATAACATATATTGGGGTTTGGTTTATAATCTAGCCTGATCTTTCAACTGATGAATTTAAAACATTAGCATTTAAGGTTTTGGTGATATTATCGGATTATGCCTATCAGATATGTTAATTTTTATTTGCTTCTCTGTGCTGTTCTTGTTCTTCAACATCCCCATCTCTAGTACACACACACATGCACACACACACACACACACACACACTCACATACACATACACTCACATACACACATGAATACAAAGATACACAGACACATGCTCATACACACACACTTTTCGCGCGCATGCACACACACACACACACTCACACATACACATTTCACACAGTCATACACTCACACACACACACATGCACACAAGCACACACACACACACACACAAACTTTTTTGGCTTTATACTTTTCTTGTCTTTTATGTTTTGTGGTTCTGAGGAATCTGAGGTGCTAAGCAAGCTACATACATCTCAGCCTAAACTCACTTTCAAATAACAATATCCTGCTTCCCAGACAGAAGTGCCTGCTTCCCAGACAGAAGCGCCTGTCTTAGGGTTTTATTGCTGTGATGTTATGGCCTCGGCAACTCTTATAAAGGAAACATGAAATCAGGGCTGCTTCTGTGAGAGGTTTAGTCCATTGTCATCACGGTGAGAAGATGGCCGCATGCATGCAGATGTGGTGCTGGAGAGGTGACTGAGAGTTCTCTGTCTGGATCCACAGGCAGCAGGAATAAATGAGACAGGAATAAAAGAGACCTGGCTTGGGCTTCTGAATCCTCAAAGCCCTCAGTGACATGTCACTACCTTCCTACCTACCTATTCCAGACAAGCCCATACTAACTCCAACAAGACCACACCTCCTAATAGTGCCACGCCCTGTGGACCTATGGGACTATTTTCATTCAAACCCCCGCAGTGTCTTCCAGTAACAGAATGGTCCCAGTTCCCTCCTTTACCCTGTGCCACCCCGTCTCTCATTTCACACTTACATATAAGTATTGCACATGCATGCATGGTCAGACACACGGCATGGCTTCCTGTCTGAGCATCTAGTTACCTGTTTAAAACAGCTGAGAATAAGGGATAGTTTGGTTTTATCATTCACTTACTGAGTTTGTCTCTTTGTACATCTAAGCTCTGATACTTCCGGCTTCCTTTACTGTCTCTCGCAAGGCAGGATGGTTATCAACAAACCTCACCAAGCTTCATCTGAGCCCCCCTTTTTTTCTCCTGCATTCCTAGAGGATAATATTTCAGAGTACAGAATTTTAGACTGGTGGGTTTTTCTCCCTCAGCACATTAAACACCTTACCCCACTGTCGTCTTGCTTGCACGGTTTCTGGAGCAAGGTTGTTTTTAGATTTCTCCTTTATGGGTCATGTAGGTTGTTCCTCCCTCACCTGATCTCTTTTTAAAGCTTCATTTTTTGTATCTGAAGGTTTAGTGTGATAAGTATTGGTATGCTCTGCTTTGCTGGTTCTTCTTCTTCTTTCTTCTTTCTTCTTTCTTCTTTCTTCTTTCTTCTTCTTCTTCTTCTTCTTCTTCTTCTTCTTCTTCTTCTTCTTCTTCTTCTTCTTCTTCTTCTTCTTCTTCTTCTTCTTCTTCTTCTTCTTCTGTTAACAACGAACTAGATTCACCTGGGAAGAGGGACCCATGGCTGAGGAATTGCCTCCGTCAGATTGGCTGGGAGGTATTTTACTGATTGGTGTTTGATGAGAGAGAGCCCAGCTCACTGGGCAGGGCCCCTCCTGGGCATCTGGTCCTCGGCTGGATAAGAAGGAAAGCTGAGCAAGCAGTAGGGATGGGCCAGCAAGCAGTGTCCCTCCATGGCCTCTGCTTCAGTTCCTGCCTCAGGTGCCTGCCCTGAGCTCCTGTCCCAGCCTCCTTCATGATGGATTGTAACCTGTCAGCCAACAGCCCTCCCCCAACCCATTACTTTGTCCTCAGTGTTTTTATCATAGCAACAGAATTGCAAACTAGAGCTTCTGGTTTTCTTTAGCATTGAGTTTGCTCTTCTCTGGCATCCTGGATCTGTAGTTTGGTGTCTGACGTTCCCACTTTGGTGAAATGTTCTGTCATCTTTGCTTTAAATGTTCCTCCAAGTTTGTTGTCTTGTTGTGGTTCTGTTATGCATGCCCCACTTTTCATGGTTTTCCCTCAGTTCTTGTATTGAATGGGGTGGTCCCCCCACTCTTTGCTTTTTAGCTTTGACACGTTCTATTGCCATAGCCTTAATCTTGGAGATACTCACCTCAGCCCCATCCAGTTTGTTTGTGAGTCCACCCAAGACATTATTCAGTTCTGTTACAATGTTTGATTATTACTATCACCATTATCACCGCCATCACCATAACCATCACCACCACCACCACCATCATCACCATCTGTGAGTGATGCCTGTCTGTGAGTACCCACTTGCGTACGGATACATACATAGGTCAAAAGAAATTTTGTGGAGTTGGTTCTCTGTTCTGGCCTTTAGATTCTGGAGATGTAGCTTAGGTCTTTAGGCTAACACAGTAAGTCTTTACTCATTGAACCACTGCTTACCCAGCTCGTGGGGTTTGTCTTCAGTGTTCCTGCTTGATTCTTGCTTAGAATTCCCATCTCTCTGCTTAATTAGCCATCTCTTTATGCCTGTTGTCAACCTTCCCCATTAAACCTTTTATCTTATTAATCACAGTTTTGAAAAAAAGTCCTGATCTGATCATTCCAAATAGTCCTTCCGTGTAATTTTGTGTTGTCGGAAGGTAGACCTGACATACAGGATGAAAGGAGCCAGTGTGCCAACCTTCAGCAGCGCAGTGGTTCGGTGCTAGTGGTCGGGGAAAGGGTCCTAGCAGTCTCACTGTGGATTCTTAGTCATTTGGTGACCTAACATCCCCCCTGTTCGGGTGGGACCACATAGCCGAGGGTCTGCAGTTGGGCATTTCCAAACTCCTGGGTCATGTAGGCTCTGATAATGCTCCTCGCGCATTAGCTTCCTCTGAGGCAAGCCCAGTGAGGGCAGGGCCCTCTCTGGTGTCCTAAAGGCCACTTTCCTCTCCACCTACTAGAAACATACCTGAGTTTTTCTTTGATCTTAACTGCCAGAATTTGGGGTTACTGGAAATAAATGTTTAAACAGACAGAGGTCCCCTGTAGTCACGACTTCTCTCATTGGTGTAATGAAGGGTGTACAGTGCCTCAGGAGTAGCTTTTAGTCTCTTCCCTCTTCCGTTCTTCCTCTGTACAGGTGCCAGGCACCCCTCTGCATTGCCTCTCCTACTATGCTACTTCTGGGCTCTAAACTCAGAAATTCCCAGCTACCAGAAAATATCAATTTTAATTTTTAATTTAATTTTCCATTAATTTATTTACTTATTCACTTTACATTTTGATCATAGTCTCCCTCTCCTCCCAGTCCTCCCCCCAAGCAGTCCTTCCCCTTCTCCTCTGAGAAGGGGGAGGCCTCCCCTGGATACCAACCCACCCTGGCACATCAAGTCACTGCAGAACTAGGCACATCCTCTCCCACTGAGGCCACACAAGACATCCCAGTTAGGGGAACAGTATCCATAGGTAGGCAGCAGAGTTAGAGATAGGTGCCCACTCCTGTTGTTGGGAGATCTGCCCAGCTATGAAGACCAAGCTGCACATCTGCTACATGGGGGTGGGAGGAACGTGCTAGGTCTACCCCGTGTATGCTCTTTGGTTGATGGTTCAGTCTCTGGGGGCCCCTAAGGGTTCAGGTTAGTTGGCTCTGTTGGTCTTCTTGTGGAGTACCAATCCACTCCAGGTCTCTCAATCCTTCCCCCCCAAAATTCCTCCAGACTTCCTGAGCTGTGGGTTTCTACATCTGTTTTCATCACCTGCTAGGTAGACTGTCTCAGAGGACAGTTATGCTAAGCTCCTGTCTGCAAGCATAGCAGAGTATCACTAATAGTGTCAGGAATTGGTTCTTGCCCATGGGATGGGTCTCAAGTTGGGCCAGTCATTGGTTGGCCATTCCTTCAGTCTCTGCTCCATCTTCGTCTCTACACTTCTTTTAGGCAGAAAAAAATTGGGGTGAAAGGTTTTATAGGTGGATTAGTCTCCTTATTCCTCCACTGGGAGTCCTGCCTGGCTACAGGAGGTGGCCACCTCGGTCTCCATGTCCCCTACTGCTAGGAGTCTCAACTAAAGTCATCCTCATAGACTCCCTGGAGCCTACGATAGCCAAGGTCTCTGGCACATCCTAGAGATGCCCCCCCCCTAATTTTATTTATTAACATTTTTTTCTTTGTTTCTCTGTGTAGCTCTGGATTTCCTGAAATTTACTCTGTAGATCAGGCTGGCCTTGAACTCAGAGATCCTCCTTCCCCAAATGCTAGGATCAAAGGTGTGTGCCACCATGCCCACTTATTAAACATCTTTTTGAGGCATAATCTTACTATATGGTTCCAGCTAGCTTGAAACTTCCTATGTATATATGGTTGGTCTCAAACTTAAGGTAATCTTTCTGACTCTGCTTAGCCAGAGCTGGCATGTGTCATCACCCCTGACCCATTTTGGTATATTAATGGGAGAGCAACAGATTATATGATTTGATATACTCCAAGATAAAGTGGGCAAGAGACAACAAGGCATGACCTCACAAATGAATTCATTGCTACCGATTGGTCAACTTATTTGTAAATACTTCTTAACAGTATCAGTATAAAACATCAAAGAAAATTCTAGTTTATTAAGAGAGACTACTTATTCAAACATCTAATTTATTTTTTATTATAGGTGAATATAGATTCCCTCAACATTTAAAACTGAGAACATTATTTCCTTAGTATTAAAAAAAATCCCTCTTTAGTTAAGATTAGAAATTATGTTTCCAAGTCACAGCCTTGTATAGCATAAAGTGGGCTATATTGTGTTTCACTGTAGCCTAATATGAAAATCTGCATGCACAGATGTGTTGTAACAAGAGGAAGAACACAAACTGTTCCTTCAGTGAGATTTTTCCCTTGCTTGAATTAGACTGTCCCAGAGATCATTAATAGTGTGAGTCTGGCAAACATGCCACCTGCTTTCCCAGAAATTATTACTTGGGTATTTTCCAGTTCTGTGTGGTGGGGTTCACAGCATATAAACTGTAAAATTCTGATTTTTTTAAATTCAAAACTTGTTCTACTCACCTTGATTTCTTTTGAAGATAGGATCTTCTCATCCTCCTGCCTCCACTTCCTAAGTACTGTGATTACAGGCATGTGCCAATCATACCCATCTTACTCAGTACTGGGGTTTGAAGCTATGGGTGCTCAGCAAGCACTCCATTAATTTAGCCATATCCTCAGCCCTGGAATGGTTTTTGTAATAGAAATGATTCAGATATTCAATATGCTTTCTACAGAAGATGATAAGTGTATACTGAAATCTTAAAGTGCTTTCTGTAGGCAGTACATAATGGATAGAATGTCCCATGCATGCCTAAAGTCTTCTATATGTGCAGGTTATACACCTATGAGCAGCTTACATGACAGATGTATGTGTCACATAGCAGCCATGTGATTTCCCAGCAGTATTGGGTGGAGAATGCTACTTCTTAAAATTCCAATTACATAATTATGGGAACAAATACCTAAATCCATTTAACATTTATCCTACATATGTATTTTTTAGAAATGCATTTGGAAGAGAAAATTGCTTTGATAAAAATTTCCATGGAGCACAGTCGACAGATGCTGGTCCTGAGATAAAGACTGATTTCCTTAGCAAGGTGTTCAGGATCCACAGCTGTTGTGTCCTACAACATCTTGGCTTCATCTCCGGAGGCCACTTACGTAGCTGCCCAAGGGTCCTAAGACTCAGACTTCTGGCTAGGAGTGAGGGGGGTGTGTTTGGAGGAAGCAAGTATGGAGAGGTGCCATTTGAACCTGAAACTGCTTTGCAATGAGTTCTCTCCAGTCTTTGTCCTGAAGAAGCCTCAGCCTTCCCTCACCTTCTCCCCTCCCTGTAAGCTCTTTGTTACTTTGTATCCTCAGAGAAGCTTCACAGTCACCCATGGAAATACACACTTTCCTGGCTTGTTTCTCTACTACTGGCCATCCACTCAGTGCATGGGCATGGATCAGATGTCCTCCCTTGGGGCAACCCCTGGCCTATGGAGCTTAATTAGACCTATACCACAATAGGAGGACATGTGCTGAAAGCTCTTTACAAACTGCTGGACACTCCCAGGAATAAGTAGCATCATTAATCAAGTCTGTCATCGTTCATCGGGGGCACTTGTCTCTTCTATTCTCTGGTGTAAATGTGACCTAAAGGGAAATCCCCTGTCGGTGGATGAGGAGGATTTATGACAAATGCTTTTACTCTGAGGCCTCTGATTTATTAGGTGCGATAATTAGCTGTCTGGTGGTGTGTAGTAGGAATAATTTAACCCAGCAAGGCAGCTGTGGTCCACCCGAAGGGGCTCAGATAGAGCAGGGAGGTGGGCTTCAGGTTCAGGCTTGGTGGAGTCAAGTCCAACAAGTACTCGTACATTCTTGGAACAAAAATAATCCTTTGTCCCTGAAAATGGGCAGAACTGCTTGTATCATGGCCACCATTTTTTAGGCTTCTATTTATAGAATTTGTTCTTGCTGGTGCATGTGTCTGCATATTTGCTGGCACTTCTCTTTTGTTTGCTGTTAACTTTATAACAATACCTTTAGGTATCTGATACAGCGAAGTCTCTCCCATTGCTCTTCATCTTCAGACCTTTTAGTTTTTGGACTTGTTCACATAACGAGTTTTCTATGCAAATGACCTTGTCTAGTTCTAAAAATAATCCTGCTGATATTTTCATTATATTACTTACATATTAATTTAGAGGCAATTGACATCTTCATATTGATTTTCTTATGTAAGAATGGGGTATGTCATATTAATTAATGATTTCTTCAATGTATCTTTGAAGATTTTACATTTTTTATTTAATTTTTGGTGGAAGTTTTTTTAAATTTTACTATTCACATGTGCAGTCGTTTTTGCAAACAGTAGTAACCATACTATTTGGATTTTACATGGGAGTAGAACCCCAGTGTACTTGTGAATTAGATTTTCTGCTTGAGAGAAGATGTGAGAATCTCTGTCTCGTCCCTCTGCCCCCTGAAGCTCTCCGTCTGGGCTCTGGGTATTTGGCCTTACCGGCAAGAGGCCTGTTTGCCATCTGGAATGCTGGCTAGAGGCCAGGTAAGCAATGTTTCTGGTCCTTGCGTGGTATCCTCAGAGAGAGTGAGGAGTTTAACCTGGTAATGTACATTTACAAGGCCTTAGGAACTATGAAAACAAAGCAAACAAAATAAGAGTGGATTACACATGAGACTTCATGAGATGCCATGGTAGGACTTCCGGCCAGCAGAGAGAGGAATTGTAGGTCCCCCAATGGCCCCCGTGTTGGCAAGGACATGAGTCTAGATACAGGAGTACTGGAAGAAGGACTGGGGCTAAGTTAGTTGTAGAATGCTCGCCTAGCATGTGGGTGGCCCTGAGTGACCCGCAGTAGTCCCAAACAACAGAAGTCCTACGTGAAAGAGCTGAGGGACTGGGGAGATGGCGTTCTTGCCACACAAGCTTGAGGACCTGTCTTTACATCCAATGTAAAAGCCAAGCTTGGTGGCATGCTCCTGTAACCCCAGCAATAGTGAGGTGGGAGGCAAGCAGAGATAAGCAGAGCCCTACCTACTGCCTGGCTAACTAGCCTGGCCTATGTGGTGACTCTTGTGTCCAACAAAAGGTGGGAAGTACCAGAGGAATGACCCCTGAGGTTGTTCTTTGACTTTTAAAGCAACACACACACACATTTGCATGTGTATACACACACACACACACACACACACGCACACACACACATACACACATACACACACACATTTGCATGTGTATACACACATACACACACATTTACATGTGTATACACACACACACAGGCACACACACACATTTGCATGTGTATACACACACACATACACACACGCACACACACACACGCACATACACACACACATACACACACACATTTGCATGTGTATACACACACATACACACACACATTTGCATGTGTATACACACACACACACACACACACACACGCACACGCACACACACACACACACACACACACACACACACACACACAGGAACCAGTAAAGCAAGGTAGGTACTCTGGAGCCTGTGAGTGTTCCCAAAGCCTGGCGCTGGTCCTGTGAGGGGTAGAACAGAGAAACCTATGTTGCTGGCCAGGTAAGACCTTACCATCTACCCTGGGGAATCTCTCCTTTAGGTACTGCATGGATGCTTATTTGAAGGGGCTCAAGAGTCAAGACTAAACGGGGAATGTTATGAGACTTTGAGATGTTTAAATAGCTGCACAAATAATTTCTGAATTACCTTTTGCAATTCAAATTAAATAGAGGCAGGAAAATAAGAGTCATGAGGCTTTATAGATTTATGTCAGAAAACAGCCGGGTACTGAGCAAGTGAAAGATTATGACAAGTTAAAACCTCATTTTTCTTTCTTTTCTAGAAAAAAAAAAAAGTAGGCATGCCAGTTCTTTGCAGAATTACTTCACACGCAGCCAGAAATCGTTCAAAGCCAAAGTGGTAGCTCTGCCGAGGGGGTATGCATGTTCCAAACGTACATATGTTGCACAGAGCGTCTAATTATTCTTGGGGACAATTACTGTCAGGTTCCAAAATGTGCTCAATGAGCAGCAATTGGTGTTTATTCAGCTTTTAAAAGACTATGCAAGGGAACAGTAGGTTATATTGTCTGCCTGAGGAAGCATTTCGCCATCCGGAAACATCTGCTTTCTATTTAAAGCTGCGGAGAAGGAATGGGGTGTATTTCAAACATACTCCTGGAGCACCGCATACCGAGGAGAGGGGCATGAGACTGGATCTGAAGGTGGTTTCTGGTCTCTCTGATCCACACTCCGCTGTTCCCTGCTGGGAGGGGCCTGTGGCCTCCTGGGTGGGAAGCCCTCATTCTGTAGACTCTCTTTATTGTGATTTGCACACATATAGGCCCTGACAGTGATGTCCTACTTACAACACTTGAACCTTCTCAGGTGAGGCTAAATTAGCTCTCCAAGTTGGGGTCTGTTTCTCTGAATTTAAAGCACTCCGGTTGAGTCCTTCTGGCCGCTCTGCATCGTCTTGGGACCCTGAGCTCTGTGTGGAGAGCACTGTCCCCTCACAGCTGTGAGGAGGATCTGATGAGGATATTGTAGACGTCCTGTGAAGGACAGTGTATTAGTTAGCTAGCTCACTGTAATTAAACTACGACGTTAACTGCTCAAGCCATATCTCTGTAAGGCAGGAGTCCGAATGCCCCTTACCTGGATGCAGTCCTGTGTCAAGTACTGTGATCAGGTAGGGGCTGAAAGTCTCACAGGAAGGCTTGATGGCCGAAGGGTCTGGTTTGTAATTCACATGGTTGTTGGTACAATGTTGGCCCCTGGGGATACGGGAGTGCCTTATAATGTGGGGACTCTAAGTAGTCCCAAAAGCCGACAAGGAAGAGTCAGCTGAAAACAAGTCACACACGTGACAACCTGTGACCTTTGCTGTATTCTGTTGGTTAAGAGAGTTAGACTAAGTAGTGATAATCCCATGCAGGAGGCTAAAGCAGGAGAATCACAGATTGAGGTCCCTGGGGACTAACTGCCTAAAAAACAACCCTGGACCCCAATCAATATCTCTCAATCAATCAAACAAACAAGGCCAAACAACAAAGTAAGTCTCACCCTGGGGGGGGGGGGGGGATGACATCGGGAGCCCTGCGAGAGCCTGTATACTGCAGCCTGTATACTGCGCACAGCTACTGTGTTAACTCTTCTTGCGGGGGCATGGCTAAGAGAGAGTTAAAGTTTTCAGATATGCCACTCACTGTGTGACCCAGGCAGGCCTCCTGGCCATTCTGAGCCTCTCTCTCCCACCTGTACAGCACTTTCTCTACAGGATTATTGTGATCTTAAATGAGAAATCCCATATGCAGAATGCTAAGCAGTTGGTAAATGTCAGCGCCTGGCTGTTCTTTTCATCCTGGTCTTTTTTTTTTTTCCTTCTTCTTGAAATAACATTAGACTTTTTGAATATCAGAAGAATAGCTTGAAACTCCCCAGTGCTCTCAGATTGGGTTATTCATGTGGAAATCCCAGTCCTGTGAGTGACTTGCTGGGCACTGAACTGCTATCAGAATGGCTGTGCAGGTCCAGGTCCAGGTCCTGTCTAGTCCCGTCTCCATCCCCAACGCCTAAACCCCATCCTCATCACCACCTTTGTTTGCTGGGCCCTCAGGACCAAGGAGGGTAGCTCTGTAGCCTCAGTAGGACCTTAGCTTTTTGGTATAGTGATCCGTTTCAGGACGGATATGGTGGGAGTCTCAGCAGTGCCCCTCCTAGGCCTCTCCTTGTAGAAAGCCTGGCTCTGGTGCTAGGCTATGGCCAGATGAGCCTGCTGTACCTTCCCCAGCTCCAGGTTGAGGTCCTGGAGGCAACTCAAGGTTTTCAGATTCCAGAGCTGAGAGGGCAAAGTTGGAGATGGTGGCCTCTCGTCTGAGTGCTCACTTGCGCTGTCATGCCAAGCAGACAGCAGGCCACTCTGGCCATATCCTAAGTCACAAAGCTCTGCCATCTTACCTTGCCTTCCAGTCTTCTTCCCTTTGACTACCTCACACCCTCACTCCTGCAGGCCTTAAGGTCACAGCACATACAGAAAGTCATTGCTGGAACACAGCAGACCCACTACCTTCCCTCCCTCCTCCCTGGTGAGAACACTGCCTCTGCTCTCTGACCAGAGGACCTCTGCCTCCCCTCAGCCCCGTCTCCTCACCCTTTGTGTCCATAGAATCAGTCCTTGGTCCCACTGTTGACCCCCCAGAACCGTGGGAGACTTTTCAGGAGTAGATTGAATCACTGTCAACTGTGTCATTCTAGATGAGAAACACTGGCTGTGGGGACCCTGTTGTTTTCTGAATCCTTGGGTAGTGCCTAAGGACAGGACTTCCCTAGGCACCTAGAACTCCTATCAGAGAGGCCCCAGGCCCTTTCACTAGAGAGTCAGGTGCCAAGGGCTAGAACAGGTTGGGAGCTAGTAATTTTAGTAATCTTGGCTAATCGCTATCATGAAGGTTTAGCAAACCCTTGTCCACGCCCTGCATGTGTGTGTGTGTGTGTGTGTGTGTGTGTGTGTGTGTGTGTGTGTGTATAAGCAGTCCCAGATCCCCCTCCTCACCGAGGAAGCAGGAGGGGAGGTCTGAAAGCTGGGGCTCCATCCCAGAAAGGAGCTCCTTCTCTAACCCTGGGACTGCCAGTTAATGCTGTGGGAGAGTGCAACAGAGATTCAGTATAATTTAATCCCCCACGCTTTCTGTGGCGACAGCTGCTCACCTAACTCCTCTCTCACACGTGCAGGCCGTTGCCTGAGAACGTTTGTCTTTACGGTGTTGTATTTAGATGATTAGAACGCTACAGTGCCGGCTGGTGAGTGGCACAGCTGGGCTATCCAGACGTCAGACTTCCCCACATCGTATTCATGGATATGCACTCCACAGCTTGGCCTCTTGACGACAGATGTGGCATATTATGGCAGGAATCTTCCTTCTCTTTCTACAGCTGTCACGTAGCCCCTGGAAGGGTGTGGGTTTAGGGTGAAGCCAGTGAGTGAACTGACTTACTGATGGAAATGCCCACAGTAAGTAACCCACACTCCTGCTGGTACTTTGCCTGCTCCCTGGCCTAGAGGGGCACAGGAATGCCGGCCTCCAGCTGCTCCTCTGGAGTACCAGCTCTAGAAGCAGTGATATTGGCATTATCCTCTGCGCAGACTCTTCCAGAGATTTCTGAGTTCCTCTAACACTGTGCCAATATCCATGATATTATCTGACATCCCTTGTATGAGGCTCAATGAGTAAATTGCTTTCCTAGAATAAAGTTTCCCCCTGAGAGCTGTGTTTCCAGTAATGAGTCTTCTGCAGGCGCTGTGTAGGGGAAGATGGGGGGATGGGGGGGGGAGCTCAGAGACTCCTGCCCAACCCCTCCCCACTGACTGCAGAGACCCTTGAGACTTCCCTGCCCTTTGAACTTCTGTGTCCACTCAGGTGTTCTGTTCTTTATCATCTCTTTTGACATTGCCAGGACTTTGAAAATTAATTTGACTAAGCCAAAAATCAAACCTTTAGGTTTAATTTTGTATCTTTAATCAATACTTACTAATCTATAGTGGTTTTGTGACTTTATTTTTGCATGCTGGTGGCTCCCTCCCCAATTTTTGCCTTATTTTGAACTTAGAAGAATTTTTGAGAGTTTGCCTACAAAGCCTTTTTTTAAAAAAGCAGATTTCGTGATGAGTCTGTGTTTCAATTTTTTTTGTTACTTTGTTAAGCAAATATCTCAAAGCATGACTGTGCAGTGGGTTCTATTATAGTTTGAAAACCTGTCTTAGTTATTAATCTCTATTGTCAGGACCTAATTAATTCTTTACTAAACAGAAAGAAACAGAGATAATGTGTTAATTTGGTTAATTTTTTTTAGCAGTCAGAGGAAGTGTTCACAGGCAGGTGGGATGAAAGAGACAGCAGTCAGAGCAGGAAAGAGACTCAGTAAAGATTAGACTAGAAGGAGGGTCTACAGAAATCCTGACAGCCTCTCTAAACTGCAGAGTCCTTACAGGTTTCAAAAGCAAACTGGCGATGCTTCCAAGGCTATAAAATAATTCTGTCATTCAAAACAGCACCCCAAATCTGAGAAATACTTAAATATTAAGCTTCAAGTGGGTTACAGAATCCTAAAATCAATGCAGATTCTCCCAAAATAAAAATTTTTAATTTTCTAAAATGAATTAGTTCCAAAGAGTCCCTCACCCCCCACAAATGCCAACAGGGTGTCAGGAAAAAAATAGAACTCTTGACAGCAATGTAAAAACTCTCAACGAAGAATTTCATTTTAAGCAAATTGCTCATTAGGCCAGTTGCCCAGCAGCCTCCAGGTAGTGCAGCTATATGGAGTGTGGGCTGCAGAAACCACTCACAGGGATGCTGTCCTCCTCTTCTCCCTCCTTCCCTCCCTCTTCCTCCTCCTCCTCCTCATTTTAATTGTTCTCATACATATGTATCTTTGCCAATAAACTACTTGAAAATGTATGAGATGATGGGTGGCCTAGAAATCATAAATTTTACATTAGGTCAAATTCCCATCATTTCACACACACATCTGTCCTGTTGCAGAGAGCAGCCCATCTTCACCACGCGAGCGCACGTCTTCCAGATTGACCCCAGCACTAAGAAGAACTGGGTGCCGGCAAGCAAGCAGGCCGTCACGGTTTCCTACTTCTATGATGTCACCAGGAACAGCTATCGGATCATCAGTGTGGATGGAGCCAAGGTACCGGCCTGCCAGACAGTTTTGACATCCTCCCTTATTTTGATTCCAAAGCAGTTTGGTGCATTTGAAAGATGGAGGGTTCTGGAAGCTATATCCCAAACCCTGCTGTCTTATCGCAGACCTGCATAACAAACAGAGCGTGGGTTGCAGAACAGTCTGCATGATCGCATATCTTCTTGCTCTTTCTTTTCCACCTAAAATCATGGCAAATGAGTAAAAAAACAGATCTCCTGTTACCTCACTGTCTCTATAATTAACATTTTAATGCCCATGCAGTGGTTACTGTAAGAGCCTGTAATGATTTTAATTTGTTAGGATGGCTTCTTGCTGTTATAGATGCTAAGCATTCCCATGTAGTGGATGTCCCCAATTGTTCATTTTATACCTACTGCTTCCTTTTGAATGTTTCCTCAGGGTAGACTCCTACAGGTAATATTATAGGCCATGCTATTAACACTTTATGGCCCTTGATGCATACTTCCAGCATGCTCTTTCTTACAGCCTGTATGAGGATGCGTGCTAAGTTATTGCACCCTTGCAATCTATGAGTATTACCTCTAATCTTATTCTGGTATTATTAGACATGGGAATTAATTTTTATTAAATAAGTTAGGAGTGTGATATAGCTCAGGCTAGATGGGAACTGGAGGCAATCCTCCTGCCTCAGTCTCCTGAGTACCGGAATTACAGGCATGGCCTATCATATTTGATTTAGTATTTCCAACAATTTCTGTGTATTCCTGATATTTCATCCCTCTCTGCTATTATCCCTGTCTATATTTTGGCCACATTATTTGTGGGAAGAGAATAAAGGGATGCCAGCCAAAGTACTATCATGTTCTTAAAAATAAATAAGCCTTCTGCATCAAAGTCTTTCTGCCTCTACTCTGTGACCACTGGCTATTTCCCTGTGCTGACATGTCACCTGACATTCAGTGTGTTTGAAGGTAAAAAACCCCTGATCACCATCTAAACCACAATTCTAGTTTATTTTCTAGTATTTGGTATAAAAACCAAAACAGAGCATGTATCTGGTTTGTTTTAAAGCTGCAGCTCTTATTGTAACACCAGACGTGCTTGGACCCCAGCTGTATCTTTTTGCTGGTGACTCCTCATCTACTGTCCATGGTCCCTTGTGGATTCTGCAGCAAGGCCAGCTTTCCTAGACAGTAGAAAGCAAAAGGGCCCGGAGCTGAGCAGTAGAATGGAGCCTATTCACCATGGCCTCTTAACCAGTAGAGAGGGAGGGCGGGATTCTCTATTACAGGATCCCCTGGTAAGGCAGGAGACCCCCTCCTCTGATGCAGCACCCTGGCTTTCCTCCAGGTGTCTCCTTCTGGCTTTCAGCACCATGACATCTAGAGAGGAAAGTAATTGGTCTCATGGTCCTTTCTTTCTCTTTCAATTTCCACATCTAGGCATAGGTCATGAGGTTTTATACTCTTGGGGAGGCATGCTAAGTTGGTACTTGTGCCCAGTTCCTATGATGCTGGTCCTGACTTGTTGGGTTGGCACAAGGTTCACTCTGGCAACTAGAGAAGTTTTTCCTGCCGGGAAGTGGTGGCGCACGCCTTTAATCCCAGCACTAGGGAGGCAGAGGCAGGTGGATTTCTGAGTTCAAGGCCAGCCTGGTCTACAGAGTGAGTTCCAGCACAGCCAGGGCTACTCAGAGAAACCCTGTCTTGAAAAAACAAAAAACAAAAACAAAAGAGAGAGAGAGAGAAAGAGAGAGAGAGAGAGAGAGAAAGAGAGAGAGAGAGAGAGAGAGAGAGAAAGAGAGAGAAGCTTTTCCTGATATTTTTCATCCAGGGAGTGTGTGTCCTCTATCATTTCAGAGAGCAGCAGTTGTTCTGATGAACAACTTTAGAGACTAAAGAATTAGTTCTTCCATCTAAGCAGCTGAGATAGAGCATCGGGGGCATGGTATGGGGTGGCCCGTAGCAAGGACATGTGACAGTGCCTGACTTGTAGTAGGTGCCTCATTTGTTGTAATGAAGGACCACCTGAAGGGTGCCTTGATTTTAAAGTTTTATTTTATCTTATTTTCACTTCTGGGAGTCTCAGTGGGACTGCGGTTGTAATTACCACGTCTCTGTGCTTCTAGCTGCAATTGCATGGGCTCTCTCTAGGATGTTCTGATAGGGATGGAGATGGAATTGAGCCCACATACTTTCTTTCATCTATAGATTCCAGCAGCATGTCTGCCGTCCTTAGATGGGTTTGCACTTCTGTCAGTCGAGTTATCCACGGATTTATTGGGCTTAACTATAGCTAAAACGGTGTCCTTATAGCAAGTGTGTTGGTTATTAGCTGGGCTTTTAGTAATTTGTCAGACTGTCAGCCAGTGTGTCGGTATGCCTCTGCAGTTCTTGGCAGTGTGGTAGAAGCCAGCTAAAATGGCTCTGAGGAGTCAGATGGGCGCACAAAGGTGAGTTACACCATAGTTATGTAGTAGAGGTAACTCCAGCCCAGTGTGGGGTCGTCACTGAGTTAGAGAGGCACTTAAGAAGAAGGAATTGGAAATGGTGAAGTATCACTGGAATCCAGAGACTAAGTCAGAGCTTCTCAGGCTGCCTCCCACCATGTCCCTGGTCACCTTAAATGTTCTTAAAGTCCACTTAGAGTTCCAGCTCCACCACTGCGGCACGGAGAACTGCAGCAGAGCCTTGTTTGGCAAAGGGAACAAAAGAAAGGTGGGTTAGACTTAGTCATTGAATTACTATCCCTGCTCTAGGAGCTGGGGACAGGGACAGGTCTCTTGTCCCAATAGTACTAGATGTTCCAGAACCACCACAGTCCTGCTGGACTCTCCCTTGACAGCAGCAAGTAAGATGGACAGGAAACTTCAAGAGAGAACCTGTGCTTCCAGCTTCCATAGTTAGGCAGGAGTGGAGACAGGACCTCTCAGACCATTCTAGGTATCACCACCTGGCTTGCCCTTCTTTGCCCAGTACTGACGTCTTGCTGCCTTGAACCCCAGCTCCTGCCCTGCCTGAACTCTCTAGATCTCTTGCCTTCCTTGCTGCTCTGCTTGCTAGGCACCTGTGCTGACATGAGGCCTCCACTCCTGGGCTCTGGTCTGTAGCCTCCCCTCAACATCTCCATGCATATGGCTTGTGTCTCCTTGTTTCTGAATAGCTGCTGTGGGTCATGTTCACTTAGGCCCTTCATCCCTCAAGCCACCCATCCAAGCTCCAGATACCTTCAGGCATGGATGCACCCATACACGGGGAAGTATGGCTACCTCAGTCTCTTCGCCACCACTGTGTTCTCCACCACATGAGAAATACTCTTCTTTTGTTTGTTTGTTTAAGGCCTTTGATTGTACATTTTGATCTGAACTGGGAACGCTGGCTCAGCTCGTGGGCATACCTCGATTACCCAAGGCAGGCCTTGGTCCCGCTTCTCTTGGTCAGCCTGGTCACATCAAACCTACAGCTTCGAGCTTCTGTGTGGCACCCATAGGCCAAATGAGTCTCCCGGAGCACAGGGTATCAATGACTGGAAAAGAGAACGTGTGTCCCTCTGGGATGGAGTAGATGGACTTCAGTGACAGGTTGCTAGGATGGAAGAGAGTCAAAGGGTGTTTTGAGCTAAGGCCACACCAGATGCAGTAGCTATTAAACTCAACTGCTGGAAGAGCACAGGCTCTGCTGGAGGAGTGGTGCTGGCGCCAGCACTCAGCTGCTGCCATCCCAACCCAGGCACTGCAGGTGCCTCTTCCCTGTCACCTCCTGGAGGAGAAAGGACAGAGAGCTTCACCAACCTGAGAGGAAACAGGCAGCTTAGGAAGACTTAATTCACTCTGTTCTTTCTTTCTCTTGAAACAAAAGCACACTCCCCTTGTTGTTCAGTGACAGTATGCCACATGTCCTTCTAGTTGTGCCCTAAAGACACGGCCTGGTGAGATGCCTGCTATGTGATACCTCCGTGTTATCCAAGCCTCAGGAGGTGATGTGGATCCCATGTTTGTGTATGGACCATCCAGATACTGGGTTCTTTGCATATGGAGTTGGGAAGAGGTGTGCCTGGCTTGCTTGCTTGTCTCAGAGCCAAAGCAGAAGAGGTAGCACCATAGACACGTCAGAGATTAAGTTATGAAAGGGGTCGGGGTGGGGGAGTAAGGTGTGATGAGGCCAAGCCTGGCTGTCCCCTCTCCAGGCCTGCAGCAGGGGAAGCCTGTGCACAGAAGGAGAGTGAGCAGGGGCAGGGCCAGTGCCAAGGGTGAGCCAGGACCACAGATGATGGACAGATGGGGACCACAGAATATATACCACCCAACTCCCAGCTTCTTAGAGCCCTGCAGTAGCTGTTACAGCAGCATGATTTGTAGTGAGCTTTGCACAGAATGGCCAACTCCATCATAAAGAAGCTTGCGTTCCAGAGCACTTGTTAATTGAGCCATTGCAGCCTTGATTTCACTGTGCTTTTGGCACTCTTTGTGGACCAAGTTAATCACTGTCGTCCCTGTGAAAAGCTGCCTGTGCCTATGGGCAGGGCTTGCCTGAAGCAGGTGCTCCTCCCGGGTGTGCTGGATGACTCTCTTGCCCTTGGCTCTTGGTTATTTATAGGATCACAGAAAACCCACATTAGCAGAGACCTGAGGGGTCATCTGTTCTACAAATATTTAGCAGTGCTCACTGTGCCGAAAGTTCTGCCTGTCCGTGGTGCTTCAAAGGACAGAAGCGGCTGAAACCTTAGAATACTTAGGGTATTCTAGGAATGTAAAGTTGCTTTCAGAAACACACTCAGAGGCTGGTTAGATGGCTCAGCAGGTAAAGGCGCTTGCTGCCAAGCTTCAAAGTCTGAGTTTGGTTCCCTGGACCAACACGACAGAAGGCAGGAACTAACACACAAAAGCTGACCTTCATAAATGCACAGTTGCATACATGCTTGCTCTCTCTCTCTCTCTCCCCCTTCCTCCCCCCCCCACACATAGATGGACTTTTTTTTTTTTAATAAAGAACACAGGTTCCCACCTTCCATCCACCATTGTTGTTTCCTCTTCTAAAAAAAAGTAGAGCCCCTCTGTTAAGAGATTGAGTTTCTAGAATGTTCCTACCACCCAGTAGGTTTTCAATATATGTCTTATTCTTTCCTTCCATTTCTGAGGCACAAGGAGAGCAAGGGATTGGGCAGGGGCATCTTGCTAATCTACCTTAGGAACAGGAAGCCCATCTTTTGGTTGCTGTACCTCAAAGCCTCTCTTTTGAAAAGGGGAAGACCCCCAGTGGGTGTCACCTTACCTGACTCTGACCCCCCCCACACACACATACACATCAAGCTGTTGTGGGTCTAGGGGCATACTCTCTCACTGAAGCCAGACAAGGTGATCCATTTAGGGGCTCTGAATCCACAGGCAGACAGGCAACAGGCTCAGGGGACAGCCACCACTCCAATTGTTGGGGGCCCACTCTGCAACTTAATGAATTCATTACAAATTAAGACCAACACAGCAAAGCATTGTGTTGAACACACTAACCCACTGAATGCCCCAGCTCACACTGTGTTGGGCACACTAACCCACTGAATGCCCCAGCTCACACTGTGTTGGGCACACTAACCCACTGAATGCCCCAACTCTGCCACATAGCTGTTACAGAGTGCTGCTGTCTACCCTGGTGACCACATAGCTGCTGTCCAGCAAAGGATCATGATAGGTATCCCCACCTGGGGAAAGAGCAACATTTAGAGGCTATAGTTATGGCTCTCAACTGTGTGCCAAATGCCCTGTATTTCAGATCCAGCACAGCAAAAATAAAGTAAGATAAATAAAAGTGTGAAGTATGATTTCTAATGACTATGAATCACTTTCACACCATGATAAAGTCAAAGACTCTTAAGTAGAGTCATGTTCTATATTCCAAAACTATGTGTGGGCCGCTCCCTAATTACATGCTCCTTATCCATCCATTAAGAGATTATCCTCTCCTGAAACTGTAACAGGCGTTCCCTTGGTAATTTGGCCATTCGTTTGTGTGTGTACGTGTCTCTGTATGTGTGTGTGTGTGTGTGTGTGTGTGTGTGTGTGTGTGTTTATGAGAGGGAGAGAGAGAAAGAGACAGAGACAGAGAGACAGACAGAGAGAGACAGAGACAGAAAGAGACACACAGAGAGAGAAACAGAGAGAGAGAGAGAGAGAGAGAGAGAGAGAGAGAGAGTGTCCCTAAACCAGAGGTTGCAGATGTCTTGACAAGCCAGCAAGTGATTTATTTTATGGTCTCTTGCAGCTTTTCTGCTTTCCTTTGTGACAAGAAAATGTTCATAGACCCATAGACTCTTTGTAGATGGTTAGTCCAGTAAAACTTGATTTAAAAACACAGGTTATCTGTTGAATTCAGCTTAAGGATTATAGTATGTTGGCCCCTGCCTTAACTAGTATGTTATTTATTTTATCTGGTTTTGACTTTTATACAAATAGGATTGCATATGTGTTCCTTGATGATATCCTTTAAGATATTAATACTATGTTTTATGATTCATCTGTGTTAATGCCTGCAACCTTGGTTAATTTTTCTGCCAGCTAGCTTTTTATTATGAGTGTGCTTCAGTTTATTATACATTCTGCTGCTGGTGGATATTGCCATTCCTAACACCGCTGCTGAGAGCAACATTTCCCACACTCTATGCAGCGTGTTTCTAAGGCTTGTGCTCAGAAGCTAATTTGTAAATGTTGAGAATAGCCACATTTTGTTTCAAGACAGGGTCTATCTGTGTTGCCCTGGCTGTCCTGAAACTCGGTTTGTAGACCAGGCTGGCCTTGAATTCCTAGAGATCCACCTGCTTCTGGCTCCTAGTGCTGTGATTAAAGGAATCTGCCACCAAAGCTCTGACCACATTATTATTATCATTATTATTATTATTATTAAATAGTTTTGCTGACCTATGGCAGCTCCATTGCTCCATGCTCCTACCCAAACCTTTGATGGTATCCGAGGTATTTTGAATGTGGTGACCATATAATAGTGATAGCCACTATATAAGGTCATTTTCATACTGCAGCAAACCTGAGCTGATCGGTCTGCCCATCAGCCTCATTTTCTCTAGCCTCCCAGGAGCAGAGCATTCTCTTGCCCAAAGCTAAGCTGTCCTCAGCCCCATAGGTTCCCATCTCTTTATCCTGAACCTCAGGCTGTCCCTCCTGCCCACCCAGCTGCACAGGGCAGGCAGGTTACCGTTGCACACCCACAGCAGATTAAACAGTCTTTCCAGCTGGCTCTGCAGGTGCATGCCTCCAGTCCAACACTTGGGTGGCAAAGACAGGAAGGTCTCAAGTTCAAGGTCAGCCTGGGCTACAGCAAGGCACTGTTTTAAAAGGGTCTTTTTATATGTGTTCGCCTTCCTTCCTTCCTTCCTTCCTTCCTTCCTTCCTTCCTTCCTTCCTTCCTGCCTGCCTGCCTGCCTGCCTGCCTGCCTGCCTGCCTGCCTGCCTGCCTGCCTGAGAAAGGTGAGAGTCAATGCTAATTTAGAGTCTCCAAGAGATATGTAAGCCTGCCAGGTGCAAATGCGGTTGGCTGGAAGGGACAGAGCCTGAGAGGGGCAGACATAGAAGGAACAGGCCTTACTAGCTGCTGCCCAGCTTGTCTGAAGGACTCTTTCTTAGTGGACAAGCCAGGTATAGCACAGGGGCTGCTTCCATGTTAGTGGAAAGAAAAGGAAGAAGATTCCAGGACTGGGGACATTTTGACAGCATGACCGCTAGGGTTGTCACTCTTGATACTCTTGAAGGTCGACGCTCTGGGTTTTCAGGGGGCAGGCAGGGGGCAGCTGTCTCGATTACATAGATATGGCTTACTCCTCTACCAGTGATGTTGCTCAGTGCAAGTATCTCAAGTAGTTAGGGCAAGGAAAAAGGATGTTGTGATGCTAACTGGTGGCCTCCTCTGCCACCATTTCTTTTCTTTCCTCCCCTTCCTTCCCTCTTGATCTAGGATGTCTCAGGGCCTTGGGCGAGTCTGTTAGGGACGAGCCAAGGCATGTAGAGGCTGCAAGGAGCCAGCCAGTGTGAGGAAGGACAAGGGCAGTATGGCAAATGTGGTTTTCACTGCTCTCCCTCCTGGCTGACGTCCAGCTTGTAGATAAGGGCCCTGGCTTTGATGCTCATGACAGGGAGTGGTGACTACAGAGCAGACCTTTCAGTGAGGGATGAGGAGGATGCTGCAGCTACCTCTGCAAAATCCTTGTGAGTTCTGCAAGGTCAGCACCTCGTGTCCCAAGAACAAACAGACCTCCTGTTACCCTTGGTGGTGGGGGTGGGGGTGGGGGTATACAGTGCTATTGTATGGGAGAGAGGAATGTCCTGGAGCTGGAGACAAAGACACAGGACCCAGGAGACTGGGGCAAGCTTGGTTCTGGCTGAGTGGCTGGACCCTTCTCTTGGGAGACAGAAGAATAGGAGATGAGATGCATCTGGCCTATGGGCTGTGGTCTGACAGCTCCTTGCTCTCTCAACTTTCCACTGCATGCTGCAGATAGAGGAGAGAACAGATGAGCAGGTGCTAAGTGGTCTGGAATCCCTGCTTTGAGTGAATACATAGACTGTTATAGGGCTTAAAGCCATACCAGTGGGCTTGACTGGCATGCGTGAGCCCAGCTTTGCTTAATTGATGTGAGTAGCTCCCTTGTGAGAGACTGCATGTTTCCCATAAACACTGTAGAATAATGTCCAAGCATGCAGTGAAGTGTGTGTCTGAATCTGTGTTGCTTCAGCACACTGCTCAAAGTGAGGTTTGTAGCTTCTAGTGGGCCAGTGTGCTCTCTGAAAACAAGTAGAAAAAAAACAGGACTTTGGGGCAATTCAGGGGCTTGAACCTAGGACCTTGAACGTGTGGAGCAAGCACTGTACCCAAGAGCTGCATCCTTAGTCCCATGAGTATGAATTAGGGGCATCAGAGAAGTCTACCATGATGAGGGCCAGAGAGACGGGACCACTCAGAGCCAAGATGGCGGACTCTCTCCTGTAAACATTTGCCAAATCTGGATACAGGCTGAAGGTTGGGGCTTGGCTCTGACAGAGATGCTGCTGGGGAAGGGGAATCAGCAAAGCCCTTAGCAGTGGCCAAAGAGATAGAACTGAAATTCAACATGGAGGAGCTTCAACATGGCTAACTCCCTCCCCCCAAACCCAGGGCATCTTCTTAATTTACAGTATACAGAAACGGAGCCCCTGCCAAGAATCTACAACACACAAAAATATGAAAGTCCCAGAGATAGTAAGGAGTGGACTCTGGACTCATATACCCTGTCGCCTAGCCACTTACTGGCTAGGGGCAGCTTAAGGCTGTGCACTGAGCCGGGCCCTGCAGACAAGTTGCTACTGGAGAGAAATTAGAGGAGATCCTAATGATGGTGTGGCATATGTGACAGGAAGGGAGACCTGGGCAAAAGCATGGCCAAGCTCCCCTCACAACTGCTGCTTGGGTGGTGGCACATGTCTACAGCCCCAGCACGTGGGAGGTAGAGGCAGGGACATCAGGAGTTTAAGGCCATACTCAGCTATGCACAAATCTGAAGCCAGGATATGAGGCTGGCCAAATTGTAAAGATAGGTGGATTGGAAGGGTCTGCCTGAGTCCAGGAGTGAACCAAGGGAGACTGAGCCTCACTGGAGCTGAAACCCAGGCTGGCCCAGTGCAGCCCAGGGAAGAAGGGATTTCTTGTCTGCCTACTTTGCCCAGCAGAGGAGAAGGGGAACTTCCCCTGCCAGAGAGTCACATTGTATGGAATCTTTGCATATTTCAGCGTGAGATTGAAAACAAAATGTCTGGACCTGCAGAAAGGCAGCACCATATGCTTAGAGTCAGGAAGGGGAAACCCAGAAAATGAAAGATTCAGAGACGGTCCAGATGTTAGTGTTTGCAGCCAGGATTTTAAAATAAATATGATTAATATATTGAGAAAATAGAGGGGAAATGAACAGGACAGGCAAAGGGAAAATATCCTCAGGGATTTAAAAGATTGATTGATTGATTGATTGATTGGATGGATGGATGGATGGATGAATGGCTGACTGAGACAAGGATTCACTAAGCAGACCCTAGCTGGCCTGGAACTCACTCTGTAGATGAGGCTGGCCTCAAACTCACCGAGATCCGCCTCTACCTTTGATTGCTAGAATTACAGGTGTACTCCACCATGCCTGGTCCTAGAACATATTTTTAAAATATCAAATATGCTAGATTTTAAAAACAACTCAATGGAGAGAGAATGGCGGTGACTCCCAGAACTGGGGAGACTGAAGGAGGAGGATCCGGCATGCAGTGCTAGTCTGGGCCACATAATAAAATGAGCAACTAACTCGTCCAAACTCTCCTTCACTGCCCCTGTCCCTATCCCCATCTCCCCTCCCACACCCCACATCCACACACAGTGCTGACTGGATAGGTTTGACAGCAGATAGACTGCATTGGCCACCAAGATCAGCAAACGAGAAAACAGATCAATTTTAAACGCCCAGGCTCGGCACTGAAGAGACAGCTTAGTGGTTGGGAACACGTAGTGTTTGTTCTTCCTCGGGACTCAATTTCAGTTCCAGCACCTGCGGTGGGTGGCTCACAACCAACCTCAGGGCACCCAACATCCTTGACCTCCACGGGCACCAACACTCACGGGCAGCCGTCTCCCCCAACACATACACAGATCTTTAAAAAATGCTCAGATTAAACCAGAGAGAACCAAGAATGAGGAGGCTGGTGGATATCAGTGTAAACCACATTAGACACACTCGAAAGGTCTAGCATGTGGAGAGCTGAAGTCGTGGAAAGAGCCAGGGAGAGAAGATGACACAGAAGCAATCTGTGGAGAGAATGGCGAGGCTGAGACTTTTTCCCAAAGTTGATGAATTCAGAAGCTGAAGGGCACCCTCCCCCTGAAGCAGGAAGACTAGGTCTTGCTCTTGAAATAAGTTAGCCATTGCTTCCTAAGCAATCCATTCATCCATTCAGCACACACACCTGTCCACTTTGTCACCTGTGCAGGTCTTGTCTGCTGAACTTGGGATCTGAGGACCTGAGAGAATGGCAGGCTACAGTCTCATGCTGTAGACAGTCTTACCCCAGCTTCAGTGAGGGCCTGAGAGAATGGCGGGCCGTAGTCTCACTCTGCAGACAGCCTTACCCCAGCTTCACTGTGCTTTTACACAGGGATGCAACAAAGAAAGCAATGATCAAGGAAGGTTGGCTAAGTTCTGAAAGACATGTAAAAACACATCAGTAAGCACATACTAAATATTAACAGAGCAGCCCTTTCTCAGGACAGACCAACATAAACACAATTGCCTGGCACGTACTATAGATTATATGTGGAAAAGCACAAAAACAAGGCAGAAGGTTAGATCCAGATTCAGAATTCACTGACTATATTGGGCTCTATTAGCTATGTTCTGACATCCTTCAAGAATAAACATGTCATATAAATTGAATGTAAGTGTTTGTCACTTGAAACATAAAAATCATGTCCAAACACAAACCAGGGAACAAAATGCACCTGAGGTAAAATGCAGCTGAGGTAAAATGCAGCTGAGGTAAAATGCAGCTGAGGTAAAATGCACCTGAGGTAAAATGCAGCTGAGGTAAAATGCACCTGAGGTAAAATGCACCTGAGGTAAAATGCACCTGAGGTAAAATGCACCTGAGGTAAAATAAGGCTCTCTACCTGCTTTCCTGGAGCCTCTCACAGTTCCCCATGGCTCATTCTCTTGACCATGTTCTGACACTCACACTTTTAACCACTTGCTGGTTTATGACCTTGAATGAGTCAATTGACTTTGTTGAACCTTAGCTTCCCCTTCTTTAAAGATAAGATTAGATAAAAATACTTTATAAGAAATTAGAAATTATCTAGTTTTAAAGAAATATGAGAATGTCCCTCTTATTATTGCATCGTGACTGACTCTGGAACAGCCTGTTAGGGGTAAGGCTGGGAGAGGTGTGCTAAACTGGTCAGACTTTAATCTACTAACATTCAAGGGACACCTTGGGGTGTGTTTGTGATTAACCCATAGGTCATCTGCTGCATGATGTGTTCATTCATGTATTAAAAACATTTATTGGACATTTATTTCATGGCAGCAATTCTGCTAACCAGAAATACAAAATTAGAAAACACATGTTCTATATGATCTTTTTTCTCAGGGTCTGTGGCCTCTTTTCTTCTTTTTGAGGCCATAGGTGGTAACAGCCAGCACCAGGCCCCTGTGCCTTTCCTTACAGACCCCCTGTTCATACCAGCATGACTAATCTATGTCAATTAACCCTCTGCCTACTCTCCAAATTGGAATGTCTTCTCCTTCCCCTTGGGAAGCAAAGGCCCACCTGATGGTGGAAGTATTAACCGGTTCGGTTCGTCTGGATATCTGAGTGTCAGGGATTTCAAAAGTGCGAGGCTGTGGGGGTAGTTCCTCTGGGAATGTGCACAGGGCTGGCCTTTAAGCATACTTTTATGCTTGGTATGTTTAGAGTAATAAAACATCAGTTTTGGAAACCATGCTTTTCTTGGGAAAAGGTATTTTCCTATTGATACTGTGAAAGACCCTGTTTTAGACTCTTCCATTGTTAATTGTCTGAAATGCTCTTTCTCCTGGTTGTTTACTCTGGTCGGAACAACTCAGGAACAAACGCAGCAGGAGATGGAGGAAGCGCCCCCCCCCCCCCCCCCCCCCGTGGCCTCTGGCTTTGTCTGGAGAGGATTGAAAGACTCACACTCTCCCCCTGGCCTCTCCTGCAGGTGATCATAAATAGTACTATCACCCCGAACATGACTTTCACCAAAACATCACAGAAGTTCGGGCAGTGGGCTGACAGCAGAGCCAACACCGTGTTCGGTTTGGGATTCTCCTCGGAGTTGCAGCTCACGAAGGTATGTGTTCCTTCCTGCAGTGGGATGGGGATGGTGGCCGCCCTCAGTGCCGCTGGTGCTGTGCTGCTGTGGGTGAGGGAGAGCCCTTTCTGAAATAGCAGACTCCATGAAAGATGAACAGTCTGTAAAGGAACTTCCTCAAGCCCGAGACATTCAGCGGGCTGTGGTGGCTCTCTGAGCGTCTGTTGTCTGGCCATGGTACCTCTGTGTGAGTCCGTGGTCTGGCCACTACAGAGTCCAGAAACACAGAACAAGAAGCAGAAGTGCTGAGGTCAGGTATAGTTAGACTGTGAAGTGTCCCCCAGAGGCTCATGGTTTTGGTCCTGGTGATGCTGTTTGGGATGGTTATAGGATCTTCAGGATGCGTGGCCTCGATGGAGGAGGTGGCACTATAGGAACCAGACTTGATGTTTAATAGCTTGGCCTCACTTCCTGTCCACTTTTGGTGTGGCCAATCTTTACCTCCTACCACCCTGCCTTCCCAACCGTGGTGAACCACACCCCTTATTAAGCTATAACCCCTCCTACCCTTAAGTTTGTTCTTGGGGGGGTATCTGGTCACAGCAGGAAAAACAGTAAGTTACCAGGCTATTGGTTATCATGAGAGGACTCCTCTCCTAAACCCTGGCCTACTGTGCTACACTTGTGTACTGTGACTCTGGAAGTGGGGTAGGGGTGGGGTGGGGCAGAGGTGGGGAGGTCCTCTAGTAGGGAGAAGCACATCAGAGTGGCTGCAGTCTACACAGACTTCCCAGGTCTTCAGCAGTGTGATGTAAATAAGACATTTGACCAGTGATTCTCACCTGTGGCTCACATCCCCTCTAGGGGTGAAGGACCCTTTCACTGGGTCATCAGATGTTTACAATTCATAGCAGTAGCAAAAATCACAGTTATGAAGAAGCAATAAAGGACATTTTATGGTTGGGGGGCATCACAACATGAGGAAGTGTACAAAGGGGTTCTCAACATTGGAAAGGTTGGGCAGCCCTGCTCTAGATCAAGGTTGGGGGGTGCGGGGGGGGTGGCTGGCAGACACATGGCATGGCCATCTCAGAAGCACAATCCCCAGTGAAGTTCTACTATGTCTGTGGAGAAAGGGCCCCGTGCCACCAGCGTCTCCAAGGAGCTAGCTGTTCACTCTGCTCCGTGATGCCCATTGCTGTACCATTAATAGCTGGGCACTCTGCGGGGTCAGAGGTCAGGATGACTGAGGAGAGCAGGAGTGGCCCCTTTACTTCTGGCACCGTGGTCAGTCCACCCATAGGTCTTTTGGTCGTAAGGAGGTTGTGTGGGGGTCCCACAGAGCCCTTCCCGCTGCCTGGCTCGGAAGGACTTGTCTTCTGAAGAGAGGGATTTCTAAGGGGCATTCATGTGGAATAAGAATATTTTTTAGGGAGTGGTTAAACTTGTGACCAACAACATTGTCCACTCCCAAATGTCTTGTGTCACTAATTGTTTCTTCCCTTCCTGTACACCTCTGGCCTTGACGATTTTCCCAGGTCTAGTGTGGATGGCCACTTGTTTTGTTTTGTTTTGGGTTTTTTTTGGTTTTTTGAAACAGGGTTTCTCTGTGTAGCCCTGACTGTCCTGGAACTCACTCTGTAGACCAGGCTGGCTGCGAACTCAGAAATCTGCCTGCCTCTGCCTCTGAGTGCTGGGATTAAAGGCGTGTGCCACCATGCCCAGCTGGTCACTTTTCTTGTATGCTTGGGTCAGTCGGATTTCCAAGGCAAGTGTCCAGGTGTCCCATTGCCATTCCAATAGCAAGAAACAGCAGTCCCAGCTCCAGCACAGTATAGCACAGTATAGCACAGAATAGCACAGTATAGCACAGTATAGCACAGTATAGCTCCAAATTATGTGCTATAGAGGGAAGCTACAGACTGTCGCTAAGTCTTCCCTGATTTGCTGTGACTGCTAGAAGCCAGCTTTTGGAAGGTCTTGTAGAGCATGCTGGGATTTCTGAATTTTTATCTTGTGACCTTAGAAGGATTTTAACCCAGAAGTAAAGTAACCACATTTGCATTTCAGATATAGGCATATTTTATTTTATTTTATTTTATTTTATTTTATTTTATTTTATTTTATTTTATTTTATTTTATTTTCCTTTCCTGGAAGCAAGTCAGATTCAGTCAGGGTAGAACTGAGGATGATTTGTAGAAGAGACAGAGAATTTTAAAGATTTTTTTTTAATGGCTTAACTTTGTCAGATGGGTGAGGGAGCCCAAGCCCCTGAGATGATGGGGGGTGGGAGAGGTGGAGGTAACCTCTTCTGAAATGGGGAAGGGGGACAGATGCAGAGCCACGGTGGTAGAGAGGACCAGCGTGCACTGTGATGGTGGCTGGGACCTGCTGTATCTGCAGTGGACAGGGGCTTGTGTGGTTTCCAGCCCCACGAGCTGCGGGGTGGGGATAGGAAACTCTGGAGATCCCCGTCTTACCAGCACCAGGCCCACGCAGTCATTCTTCAGTCTGCATAGATGGCCCTGAGGCTCAGGCTGCTAGGCAGTCGGGTCTGGGCCCAGCTCAGCTCATGCGTCTGCCTCTGTCCAGGCCCAGAAGGTCCCAGGAGCCCAGGGTAGTTTGAGAGAGGCACTCAGCTTCCTTGTACAATCCTTTCATTCTGTATAGAAAAGAAGGTAGTGAGGACAGGTGAAGGAGACGCTTCTACTGAAAAGAATCAAAGGACAACTCCAAACAGAAACTAGAACACACTGTGAATGTTCCTGCCTTGGGACCTGAAAAGACCTTGATCTGAGCTACTTCCAGTTTCTCCCAGATGAAGAAAATGTCCTGTTATTAAGGAGGAGTGTCCCTTCTTCCTGAGTCCCCAGTCTCTGACAACTCTGACGTCTCTGCTCTGTGACTATGACCTGCCATCATCACAGAGATTTCTGAGATGCGCTCTCAAGTATGTCCTTTATCCAAAAATACTTCAAATCAGCTTTTCCTTTTTCTTTGAAGGGAGCGATTAACCACACACTGATAAATTGCCATGAACTGAGGCTAGCAGCCTCCACAAGGAGCAATTAGCTAGCACAGAGGGAACCGGGCCTGAAGGTTCCTAAGCTTGTGCACTGAAGGGCAGCTGTGACTGGGTATTTCTGACTTCTCAGTGCAGCCACCCACAGACCTACGGCAGGATGGGTAATCAGACATTGTGGGCTGGAGAGAGAAACACCAGTGTGGACTTTCACTTAAGAACACTTCATGTGTACTTCTCTCTCCAACCCCCAGAAGGAAAATAGATACCTTGTTCTTCGCAGCTTTCATGAGAAGGACCACCCCAGAACCACAGCCCAGGAAGTATGGCACAGAGTTGTTCTGCTCCTTAGACAGGCTTTCCAAAAATAATAAAAGTTATATATTCCTGGAGACGAATGGGGATCTGTGTGTAGAACCAGGTAGAAGGGCGATAGAGCTGGTCACTCAAGTTCATCGATGGTTCTGGCATCTGACTTCACATTCCTACAGTTCTGAGTTTGCTCCTTTCTTACTCACCGAAGACAGAGGAAACAGATTCTTCAACTAAGGGAATAGCCCAGAATAGAATCTCCACTGCCCCTTGGCAGATGCTGCTCAACCTCATCTGCATATGTGGCAGACGCTTTCAGCGTCCACAATTCAATCTGGGGTGTGGTACTTACCTTAACTGTCAACTTGACAGTTGTAGAACCACCCGAGAAAGGGTCTCAATGAGGAGTTGTCTACCTTGGGTGGGTTGGCCTGTGGGTATCTCTGTAGGGAATTGCCTTTGTTAATTAATACAAGGAGACCCAATCCACTGTGGGCGTTACCATTCCCTAGGCAGGGGATCCCTGATACAGTGTGAGAGTGAGGCAGTTGAGCTGAGCACAAGCAAGCGAGCAAACACTTGCTTCTTCTCTTGACTGTGGATAGAATCAACTATTTGAAGCTCCTGACGCTGTGACTTCCCCACAATAACATGAAGTTGCGAGATAAAGTAAACCTTTTCTCCTGGAAGTAAGTTGTTTTTATGTCAGAGTATTCTAACCTCAGCAACAAAAATGAAGCTAGGATAGGAGCCCATGCGATGGCTCAGTCAATGAAGACATCTGCCTCCAAGGTCAAGCCTAGGTACCCGCATGGTGTAAGGAGAGAACACCTGCGAGGTGTTCTCTGACCCTATATGACTGTCATGGTCAATGTGTACACCCGCAATAAGTAAATGATAAATAATAACCCATAACCCTCACATTCCCTTATTTATTCACTGTGGTCATAATAGTAACACCTCTATCCTGTTTCTCCAGTCACCTAGTGTAAGGGGCCAGTTTTCTACCTGCAGCCATTAGGCAGTCTCTTGATATGTTTTAGAGTGCTTGTGGCTGCAAGTAACTCAACATATGACCACGGATACCATTAATCTTACTGTGCAAAGTTCTGAGGCAGCCTGTCGCTGGCACTACGTGGTGATTTGAATAAGAACAGCCCTCATACACTCATCTATTTGAATGCTGAGTCATCAGAGAGGAGCACTATTTGAGGAGGATTAGAAAAATCAGGGGGTGTGACCTTGTTAGAGGAAGTGTGTCACTGGGGGTGGGCTTGGAGGTTTCAAAAGCCCACACTAGGCTCAACACCGCTCTCTGCCGATGGATCAGGACGTGACTCTCAGCTACTGCTCCAGCTCCATGTGTGCCATGTGAGCCATGTGAGCCATGTGATGTGTGCCACAAGGACAGTAAACTAACCCTTCACAACTGCGAGCAAGCTCCCAACTAAATACTTTCTTCTTTAAGTGTTGCCTTGGTCAGGGTGTCTCTTCACAGCAATATGACAGTGACTAAGACAGAGAGGGGTGTGTGTGTGTGTGTGTGTGTGTGTGTGTGTGTGAGAGAGAGAGAGAGAGAGAGAGAGAGAGAGAGACTGAGACAGCGAGAGTGGTCTCCATAGATAGCCCAGGCTGGCCTCGAATTTGTCATCCTCTTGCCTTTGACCTCCGAGTGCTAGGATTGCAGGTGTACATCACTAGCCTTAGCTATAGCTGCTGTATTGATAAGAGACAGTGGTGGCAGCAAAAGTGGAAGTGTGACCCGTCAGGGACTGATAGTACAAGCCCAGGTCAGAGATGACAGTGACCCTGGACCAGGACAGCAGTGAGAGTGTCACCAACTGGCCAGATTCGGGATATGTTGTGACGGAGGACCAAGCTAATGCTTCCTTCCAGGAGTTTTGCCTTGATCTCCGTGCTTCCTTGCAGCAACAGAACAGTGCCTGAGACACCCTGCTTCTACACCGTTGGCTCTGAGAGATCAGTGCCTTTTCTTTTGTTCGTTTTTCCTTTTTTTTTATTTTTTTGGCCTTTCTTCTCAAGCTCTAGTCCTCCTGCATCCATGGAAGAAAGCAGGAGGCAGAGGTGGCACCAGCACTTTTCTGAAAAAACAAAACAAACCAGGGATAGACATCTTCTTTGGCTCTCTTGCAAGTCCTGAGTGCCCAGCCTTTCATTCCAAAACAAACAAAATAAAGAATAAAGTAGTTTGCCACGATGAACCTGACCAACCTCATCCCTCCTCACCATTCCAGATAACGGTGAGATTCCGTTAAGCTAGTGAAAAGAAAACACTCAGGTTTTAATAGATATGGGATGGGGTTCAGATCTTCAGGAGCCACCCCACCCCCAAATAGCCACACAAAAGGTCAAGCAGTCTTGGTTTTTCATAAATGATGACAATTTTGATTAAATGATTGTAATTTTAGAAACTTTAGAAAATGACCTCAGAACTAAAAAACAAAAAAACAAAAGCCAGGTACTTAGCAATATATTTCAGAAAACCCTGTTTTAAATGTTCTTCTATCTGTAAGTTTCACCTAAGAAACTGTAAGAAAATATTGATGGCATGGTGTGGCTACTACAGGGATATTCTTGCTGGGTCAGAGTAAGAAGAAACAAACAAATAAATGTAAGAAATCTGGTTAATGGGACGTGGTGACGCACATCTTTAATTCCAACACTTGGGAGGCAGAGGCAGATCTCTGGGAGTTCCAGGTTAGTCAAGGATATATAGTGAGACCCCATATTTAAAAAAATAAAAAGAGCTGGGCATGGTGGTGTACACTTTTAATCCCAGCACTTGGGAGGTAGAGGCAGGCAGATTTCTGAGTTTGAGGCCAGCCTGGTCTACAAAGTGAGTTCCAGGACAGCCAGGGCTACACAGAGAAACCATGTCTCGAAGAAAACAAAAACAAAAAACAAAAAACCCAAAATAAAAAAAATAAAAAGAAGGGCTGAAGAGATGCCTCAGTGGTTAAGAGCACTGACTGCTCTTCCAAAGGTCCTGAGTTCAAATCCCAGCAACCACTTGGTGGCTCACAACCATCTGTAATGAGATCTGACGTCCTCTTCTGGTGTGTCTGAAGACAGCTACAATGTACTTACACATAGTAAGTAAATTAATTAAAAAATAAAAAGAAAGAAAGAAAAGAAAATTGATTAAATAGCCTTGTGTGTCCTTCAGGATAATATTGTGCAGCACTGAAGATAATTTAGTAGAAGGTCATATAAATGCTGGAAGTATTAATGCCATATTATTAATTTCAGAATTGGCTATCAGATGAGATCTGCAGTTTCATTTAAAAGAAGTAATGAATGCATATATACATATAGAAATATGTCAGAACTTTATTGGTTAGTGCTCCTCTTTAGGTGATGAAACTGTAGGTTTTAAAAGCATCCTTTTCTGGGGCTACTGAGATGGCTCAGCAGGTAAGGTGCTTGCCCACGTGTGTCCTCCTGAGTAGGTAAGGTGCTTGCCCATGAGTGTCCTCCTGAGTAGGTAAGGTGCTTGCTCACGCGTGTCCTCCTGAGTAGGTAAGGTACTTGCCCACGAGTGTCCTCCTGAGTAGGTAAGGTGCTTGCCCACGAGTGTCCTCCTGCGTTTGATCCCTGAGACCCATGTCAGAGTGCAGAGAGAAGCTGCCACAGGCTGTCCTCCGACAGACACAGTAATAGCAAAAAATTAAAACAGTATTTTTCTACGCTTACACGCGTATGTGCTTTTTAATATAATAAGGGAGAAATATTAGAAAGCTTTAGACCCAGAGGTGGTCTCCATGGGATGATAACTCTTTGGGTCTTCTGCTCCTGCCTCTGCTCTCCCGGTAGCGTTCTCCCGGCCTGCTCACGGGCTTTGGATCATTTCCAGGTTTTCATTATTGTGGATAATGCTGGGATTATGATCACTGCATTGAAGGCCCCTTTTTTCATATCCTCAATTATTTTCTCTGTGGTTTCCCAGGAGCTCTATCACTGCGTCAGTAGGTATGAATATTTTTGTCACTCACAATATGTACTTCCAAATTGCTTCTCAGTGGGGCTGTACCAAAACACGGACCAAGACCAGAGCGATCTTGCCAGCGCACGGGTTTATGCTTGTGTTTAGCCTGTGCTAATTTTACAGGCAAAGAATGGCAACTCATTATTTTTGCTTCAAATTTCCAGCCAGGCTGAACAACCCTGGTTATGTGCTGTTTATTTGCTGTATCTTGCTCATGAATCTCACCATTTATTTATTGAAATTTTTATACTTTCCTTTTCATCTTGTGTGAACTCTGTCAAACAGTCATGGTCCTTTTTTGTGTTGTCCTCTCCCGGCTGAGGACAGTTCCCTGGCTACATCCCTTCTGAGTGAGTGAGGGGGGATTTTTTTTTTCTTTGATTTTTGTTTTTTGTTTTTTCTACATTTAAAAGCTTTGAATTGTTCCATCATCAAACCTGATACTTCTGTGACTTTCTCTCATGTCTTCCAAGTTTAGAGAATGACTCTCCTAGTCCTCCAGCCGTGGATTGATAAATGCTTGATTCTGTTTGCTCCCAGGACTGATTTCCAAAGTTGGTCTTTTTTTTGTTGTTTTTTTTTTGTTTGTTTGTTTTTGAGACAGGGTTTCTCTGTGTAGCCCTGGCTGTCCTGGAACTCACTTTGTAGACCAGGCTGGCCTCGAACTCAGAAATCCGCCTGCCTCTGCCTCCCAAGTGTTGGGATTAAAGGCGTGCGCCACCATGCCTGGCTTCAAAGTTGGTCTTTTTCGTAACTGCCTTTTACTTCATCAAGGGTTCAGCATACTTGCCTTCCGCTCACCGCGGCTGAATAACTTCCACATTCATCTCCTGTTCTCCTTCTGCCCTGAGCTCAGTTTTGTTTAGTTGACAGAACCAGTTCTCAGGGCTCATTCTGCTCTGTCCTGTATCAACTGGTGATGTGGAGGTTTTGTTTGTTTAGGTTTTCGTTGTTGTTGTTGTTGTTGTTTTGGGGGGTGCTTTTTGACATAGGGTCTCACACTATAGTCCAGGCTTGGTGGCTTTCAACTCTGAGTAATCCTCCTGCCTCAGCTTCTCAAGTGCTCAGATTATGGCATTGAGCCACCCTGCTCAGTTTATAAAACATTTTAAATGAGCATTTCCTGAAACTGTTATCTGAGACACCATCTGCAGGCAGTACCTGAAGAGGCCAGAAGATGGCGCCAGAACACCCAGAACTGGAGTTGTGAGCGCTCTTGTAGCTGCTGGGAACCAAAGCCCTGCAGTCTACAAGGGCAATAAGTGCTCTCAAAGCTAAGCCATCTCTGGCCACATTCTTCTTCCTTGTTATTTTAAAGCTTTTTTTTCTCCTGAAATTTCCTTTTTAGTTTGTGTCTGTTTGAATATAAGCAAAATCCTTTACAGACTTAGAGTTCAGGAGCTCACAGCACGCCTATGTCTGTTCTCTGTCTGTGGCAGGGTAGTGTAGTTTTCCAGAAGGAGAGGCAGGGCCTCTCCCCATCGTGGTTCCTCAAAGAGGGAGTGGCATTATCCATCCATCCCCAATTAGTCTCATGAGTTTAAGCAGAAGGAGTGGTCAGGTTTGAAGCCTCATGTCTGTGGCTTGGGTAGTGGGTCTCTGGAGGGGAGGGGCGACGCAGGCTGGAATAGGAAGTGTGTCCTTTCCTTCTCACATGGGGTTCTGGGCTTGCCAGCATCTGCTGTCTGTCGGGGTCCAGAAAGCAGGCTCAGAGGAGAGAGCTTGTGGTCACACATAACAGAGCCCCCAGAATTGTCAGGGTCTGGCAGCCTGATGGCTTTTCCTATTTATCATTATTGCCATTTTAGCCTTCCTAGTTATATAATACCAGCATTATCTTTAAGTAATTCTCTGGTCTAATGGCATACTGCTAATTAAACTCTTGCCTGTCAGTGACTATGAGCCAGTAACTGGTGTGATTACCCTGTGACTTTAGGATTTTTAAAAAGATTCTCTAAGCGTTTACTTTAGAGTATATGTATGTGTGAGTCTGAGTGTGGGGTTTAATTAAGTTCAGTGCACAGAGATTCTAGGAAAAGGAGTTAGGTCTACTGGAGCTGAAGTTACAGGTGATTGTGAGCCATCTGACCTGGGTGCGAGGAACCAAATTCAGGCCCTCTACAGGGGCTCTGTGCTCTCTCTTCTGGTTTTGGCTTTTGTTTTTGTTTTTTTTTTTTTTTTTTTGGACAGGGTTTCTCTGTATAGCCCTGGCTGTCCTGGAACTCACTCTGTAGACAAGGCTGGCCTTGAACTCAGAAATCCACCTGCCTCTGCCTCCCAAGTGCTGGGATTAAAGGCGTGCGCCACCACTGCCCGAGCACTGTGCTCTCTTAACTATTGAGTCCTCTCTCTAGTCCTGACTTTAGGATTTTTAAATTATAGAAATAGAGGGCTGGAGAGATGGCTCAGAGCTTAAGAGTACTGACTGCTCTTCTAGAGGTCCTGAGTTCAATTCCCAGCAACCCCATGGTGGCTCACAACCATCTGTAATGGGACTGGATACCCTCTTCAAGTCAACCTGACCGTGAAGATTAACCACCATGTTAACATTTTATCATGCTTCACCTTTCTTGCCGAAGCATTTCAGAGCAAATTGTATGATAATTAAAGATCTAATCATAGGCTGTTTACGGCATTTTGCTGTTTTGTACCTAAAGCTTCCCCCTAACATTTTAGGTGTCTGTTCTGTTGCTGCTGCTGCTGGTCTGCCATGGTGGTGGTGGTGGTGGCGGCAGTGTCAGTGTGACAGGGTCTCATTGTTCAGAAAGCAGGCTGCCCTAGACCTCTTTCTGTGGCATGAGCTGGCTTTGAACTTTCAATTCTCTCAGCGCAGCCTCCCAAGTTCTGGGGTTCCAGGTGTGCACACCTCAGCCAGCCTTGTTTCCCTTTTCCCTGGCATGGCTTCCTCTTGTGGAGAAGCTGTAGTTGCTGTGATGTTTTTGTATTAGTTACTGTTAATCAGAGGATTTTAAATTCGTGCTTCCTCTCAGTTACTGCATCCAGCTAGCATCAGTAACTCTGAAACTGGTTCCAGGCTGACCGTGACCAGTGCTGTTTATTAGAAAATGGGATTTCTTATCTTTATTTCCTTTTAATGACAGACGTTTTCTGCCATTTGTACAGAATTTATAGGCTTAACATGGATACAAAATAATAAAGGTGGGTACTGGACATGGCCACAAATAAGATTAAAGTAAATCCTAATAACTGTTGTTCCATATGTTCAGTTTGCAGAGAAGTTCCAGGAGGTAAGAGAAGCTGCCAGGCTAGCCAGAGACAAGTCCCAGGAGAAAACTGAGACCTCAAGCAATCATTCCCAAGTAAGTAATTTGTCCCCGAGATACATCTGAGTGTGATCAGTAATTGAGATTCCTTACTCCTTGTCACTCCTGGCAAGAAATGGGTAATTTTAGCAGCAGGATACTCTGAAGGCATTTTTTTTTTCTTTCAACTATTAGCCTGCTCTCGGTGAGATACAAGTGACATGTTTTCATGAGACTTTGGAATGTCTCAGGTGTGGTACTGTATTTTTTGATGGAAAGCCATTGATGCAGAATTGCCTGGTCCTGGCCCATGAAGATCTTCTGCAGTCACTGCGTTTAAAGGTCAGGGTGTGGCTTTGTGGCACAGCGCTTACTTAGCCTGCTCAAGGCCAGGATTTGGTCCCAGCATTTCGAAGGGGGCGCGGCGGGACTTGGTTAGTGCACAATGTTTGCAGTAAGGTGGTTCATGCTCCATCAGGGTCAGTGATTTCTTGAACTCTAGCAGCCTGGAAGACAAGCAGTGTTTAAATGTGAGTGGCAAGGCAGCATGTTTGCGGCTCGTAGGGAAGTCCGTAGCAGGATGCTCCTGTTCACTAGGGAAATGTTTGATACCAGAGAGCTCCAAGCCTCTCCCTGTCTTAACAAAAGGCAGATGGAGGAGGTTGTTCCCTCAGTTCCAAGTCTGAAGAGATCCCGCTTTGCCAGGATTTGAGGAGTCTGTCTGCTTAAAAGCATGATAACAATGGCTATGAAGGACCCATTTTTAACCTGAAATAAAAAGAAAAAGGGACCAGCATGCCTGATGTCTTTGCTGATGAGAAAAAGACTTAATCATTGTTTGGGTAGGAGCAGGGAAAGGGGACTCCAGGAGCAGAACTGGGATTTGGTTGAGAATGATGGTTGAGCCAGACAGCCTGGATGTCTGTCTGTCCTGCACACTTGTGCATCAGGTATGGAGATAAGTCTGGAGACACTGTGAGGTCTGGGAGTCTTCGTTATTTATCATCCAACTCCTTAGCCAGGTGGTCAGTAGCCTTCAGAGTTATTATAGGACATGAGTAAGATGTGTAGGTACTGAGGAAGGGCGTGTCCCACAAGGCTGGTGCGGGGCATGGTGGGGGGCAGCTTAGCCTAGGTAGGTCAGCTCCAAGGAGAGACCCAGGATGACTGGGCATCTGAAACAGTCATGTCTGACACTCAGGCCTGGGCTCAGCAGGGCCTGGGAAGGAGAAACCCCACTGTCACACCCAGGGGTGGAGCAGAGTCACAGAGGGTGCCAGCCACCGGGGCCTGCGTTTGCCAGCAGACTCGGAGGCCGGGGTGATTGGCACAGGCAGACCTAGGTCTCTGGACTTATACACCCACTGGGCTTGCCATAGAGAAGATATTCCAGGAGGAGCTATAGACTGAATATATGCTAGGCTTCTGGTGGATGGGAACTTTAACTAGTCCCTGATCCAAGTGACAGTTTGATTTACTGTGATAATTATTGAGTTATCACATGAGTTCTTGAAATGGAAATGTGGGTAGGAACTACAGTCATTTTTTTCATTTTTAAAAAAATCTGCTATATGTTTACTTGTGCGTGTGTCAGTATGTCATGTATTGGGGAAGGTGTCTGAGGAGGCCAACAGCCTCAGATCCCCTGGAGCTAGAGCTGCAGGCTGTTATAAATCACCTGATATAAATCACATATGCTAGCTATTGAACTGGGGTCCTCTGGGAGAAGAATATGCATGCTTTGTTGTCGTTGTTGTTGCTGCTGCTGTTGTTTGGGTTTTTATTTTTTTGGTCTTGGGACAAGGTTTCTCTGTGTAGCCCTGGTTGTCCTGGAACTTGCTCAGTAGACCAGGCTGGCCTTGAACTCAGAGGTCCCCTGCCTCTGCCCCCTGAGAGCTAGGGCTAAAGGCCTGCTGCACACTGTCTGGCTGTAATAGGCACTCTTAACCATTGAGCCATCTCTCCAGCCCACACCCCACCCTGGGCATTTTTAAAGGGTCCACTCACTCTGCAGAAATGGTTTTTGACGAAGAGAGTTCTAATACACTGCCTTTTCCTGAATACCACATTTTGTAGTGATATCTTTATACTTAAATATCTTCATTTATCTGAAAAGTTTTGCTTTAAACCTTTTTTATCTTGTTGGATAAGCGTACCTAAGACATTAGATAGAAACAAGGTTTTGTCTCCTAATCTTTAGGATTTACTCGTCCTTCTGACGCGTGATTGTATGTTTGTCTTTTCCTGGACCAACAGCTAAATCTTTTCAATGAATAAACACTCTGACCACGTTTTCCAAATAGTTGAAAATCTGAAAACCTAAACACCCAAATTACAAAAACACTTATTGTAGGTTTTGTGTGTGTGTGAGAGAGAGACAGAGACAGAGACAGAGACAGAGAGAGAATAAAAGAAATACAACATAGCAGACTGTCAAGAAAGAAAGAGAGAGACACACTCAGAGAAAAAGAGAGAGAGAGAAACAAAGAGAGAGAGAGAAAGCCCACCTACCTTTTGGCTAGGATGCAGCTAGTAGTAGAATACTACCTAATGTTGCCTAACAAGCACACGGCCCTGGGTTCAAGCCCCGGGACTGGAAACCAAGCACAGAACACATTCCGTATCAACCACGAGATGGGCTGGTAGTTTGTTATGTCTGTCTAGTGCTTTTTTATTGTTACTCCTTTTAACCTTTTAAGAAAATATTTTGAGAGTTGTGACCATTTCCTCCTGGTTTTTAGTATTCCCTTTCAAACCTGCTATAAACTGGAATATGCCCAAGGAAAATTCCAGTTTCACCATGGCTCATTCCCTTGACTCCCTACTGTTTGAGATGGCTGTGCCTTTTCTACTTTTTTCACTGACATAAATACCATGGTAATGAGCGTTCCTGCCCATCTTTGAGCATTGATTGCTTCTCTGCAGGATAAATTCTGGAAATGGAAACATGGTTGAGGTGTGGGCATTTAAAGTGTTGAGGTGCTCTGGGCTCTTAGCCCACAGCGATGTTCAATGCCGACTCCCACCAGCAGTGAGCAAGGGCTTTGCTTCCCACGGCTCACTAAGAAGATGTTGGTTTGACAGAGGAAAAGTGTGTCTCTATTGGATCTTTCCAATTTTAGTGACATTAAATGTTTTTTATGCTTATTGATTATGTGCATTTCTTCTGTTGTTATCAATAGTCTTTCTTTACTTTTTGAAAGAGTAAAGTATACATATATTGATTTCTAAGGGCTTTACAAGTTTTAATATCGTATTAAATATATAATAATAATTTTTATTAGTTCTTTGAGAATTTCACACAACATATGCCTATGTCCACCCCACCACCCCTCCAACTTTTCTTCCTTCCTTCCTTCCTTTCTTTCTCTCTTCTCTTTTCTCTCTTTTCTTTCTTTCTTTCTTTCTTTCTTTCTTTCTTTCTTTCTTTCTTTCTTTCTTTCTTTCTTTCTTTCTTTCTAACCCACCAAGTCCAGTCCCTGCTGCCCTTAGACTCTTGGATGTGAGACTGTGCACAGGAGCATAGCTGACCCACCAGGGACCACACCCTTAAAGAGAACTGATTCTTCCTCTTCCAGAAAACATCAACTCTCAGTAGCTCTTCAGTTAGGGGTGACAGCTCTTGAACCCCACCCTCCATGCTAGAATATTCCTGGCTGAACCATGTGCAAGGCTTGTTCAGACAACCTCAGCTGTTATCTTAGCATACTTTCTAATATGTGAAAATTTTAAACATATACTATATAATTATAGAATAGACTATGTAGTGAACTTCCATAACCAGTTGTTTTATTGTGGCCACGACACCTACTCCCTATCCCATGTTTTAAAGGAATTCCAGGGTATCTGCATACATCCAAAAATATTTTTTAAAAAGAGGATTCATGGGCCAGTGAGATGGCTCCCCAGGCCATGAACGCCTAGTGACCTAAATGACGTAAGATCAGTCCAAGGAACATGGGGTGGAAGAAGAGAATGGACTCCTGGAAGTCATTCTCTGACCTCCACATACATGCATGCACGTACACACACACACACACACACACACACACACACACACACACATATTTATTATTATATATACTTTTATATTTATATATTATTATATATGTTATTACATCTTCATTTTAATTTTTTAAAAGTGAATCAAGATTTTCAACATGGAAAAGGTCTTTAAATTTTACATTTAATGCCTGCTGCATATATTTTCCCCAGGTTTCTGTTCGTGTTTTAGTTTTATGGCTTCTCCTTTATAATGCAGAAATTTAGGTTAGTCAGATTAATACATTATTCTTTCCACTCTGCCTCTGTTTGCCCGTTGGAGGCTAAATGAGGGCCGAGATCTTACTCCAGACCAGATGAGGTTTCCTCCTTGAGGCATTTTACAGAAACTGCTTCAACATATTCATAAGAATGCTAATCACCTTTGACCTAGCAAACACCCCTACCTGGTTCCTGTGTTTTTATTAAGTGTGTTGATCTAGTTCTCCGTAGCCCCAGGATCTGTCCGTCGTTCCTGTTTCTGACAGACACTCTTTCTGGATCCTCGAGGACACTAGACCCTTAGTCTCTGCTGTTTATACCAGTCCCTCTGTCAACTGTGACTTTGTCCTGGGTGTTTAAGGAGATATTCAAGTTTGACAGGGATTGAACATAAAAAATAGGAACTTAAAAAGTTTGAGTTAAAAAACTCTGAGTGGTGGCCCCAGGTATCATCTGGTCAGTAAATCACATTTTACCAATGCTGTGTGGAGCGTTCTGGGCCCTTAGGCCCTGTGATTGATTGTCTCGGTCAGCCTTTCTGCCGGTTAGTCTACACTGCATTCTGGTTCAATGAGTGGGTTTGTCCAGACTCATAAACTCATATTTTCTCATTATGCCTAATTTGCTGCCAATGTAAGGACAAGCAGTAACATGTGAAGATAATTCACTTTGGCCAGGAATCTGGGTGTGAAACCCCATCTTCCACTCAGGCAACCAGTGTCAATGGCACAGACGACGAAAAGGCCTCTCACGCGAGCCCAGCGGACACTCACCTCAAGTCTGAGAATGACAAGCTGAAGATCGCACTGACACAGAGGTGAGGTTGCTTCAGAATGCACACACACACACACACACCCCGCTCCCTGCGCTGTGTTTCCTGAAAGCCTTTCCCACAGGGCAGGGTCCTGCTCAGAGCATGACATTCTCCCTCCTGGTCAGAGGAAGAGCAGTTGACTTCGTCACCTGTCTGTCAGTGTCAGCGAGCGTGTATGAGCCTATTAGTGCAGGGCGTGTGTACAGGAGATATAATTACTTGTGAGAGTGTGTGTGTGTGTGTGTGTGTGTGAGAACCTGCTGGATCTATAATTGTGTTTTGCTTTTGAAAGAGGAATACTTACTTATTTATCTCTGACAAGAAAGAGTCTTAAACATCTAAGAAAAGTATGTAAGAGCCCAAGAAGCAGAGCCCACACCCACGCTCTCAGGTGTGCCCACACCCACGCTCTCAGGTGTGCCCACACCCACGCTCTCGGGTGTGCCCTGCGCCTTTCTATTAACCACTGTGTTTTAATAAACGCCAATTCTACTTTTAAAGAAAGTCTAAGAAATTATGAAAAATAATGTGAAATTACACACAAAATCAATAATATTCCTGTATATTAAAAAGGTGGGATAGTATTTAAAGAAGAGTTTTTCTTTATAAAATTAACTAGAACTATAAAACACATGAGGATACAGATGATGAGAAATGCCCAGGGTGACAGGAAGCAAATGGAGCTGGTGTTGTTTGGAAACAGGGTCTCAGCAAGGACAAGCCTCCGGCTCACGGGCAGGCCCGCAGCTCACTCTGTACCTGAGCATAGCTTTGAACTCGGGTCTTCCTGCCTCTGAGTCACAAGTCTGGGATCATAAGTGTGCATTGGGGGCTGGTGAGATGGCTCAGCGGGTAAGAGCACCCGACTGCTCTTCCGAAGGCGATGAGATCAAATCCCAGCAACCACATGGTGGCTTACAACCACCGATAATAAGATCTGACGCCCTCCTCTGGAGCGTCTGAAGTCAGCTACAGCGTACTTATGAATAATAATAAACGAATCCTTGGACTGGAGAGAGCAAGCGGAGCGAGCTGGGGATGGCCAGAGCGAGCAGGGTCGAATGGGACTGCGGGAGCGAGCAGGGCTGACCGGAGCTAGTGGGGCGGGGAGGGGGGGGGCAGAGCGAGCGGGACTGTAGGGTGGGGGGGGGCAGAGTGAGCGGGGCTGGCCGGAGCAAGCAGAGCTGGCCTGAGCGAGCTGGTCGAGTGGAGCGAGCTGGTCGAGTGGAGCGAGCTGGTCGAGCGGAGCGAGCGGGGTTGACCGGAACAAGGGAAAAAAAATAAGTGTGCATCACTCTAAAGTGATACTTGGGGGGTCACAGATAAATAATTTACCATATAACATATTTCTTGCCTTTAAAATTTTGTATGGGGGAAGAAAGAGGGACAACATTTATGGAGACCAGAAAGGTGACTCGACACTTAAGGATGCTTGCTGCTCTTACAAAGAACAAGTTCCATTGCCAAACGCCACCCTGGGTGGCTCATAACTGCCTATAATTTCAGCTGCAGGGGAACCAGCATTTTCTTTGGCCCCCATAAGAGCACCGGCACACATGCAATATGCATGCACATGTGCATACACACAAATATACAAATCCTTAAAAATATTTATAGTTAACACATAGTTCTACATACTTATTACATACAGTGTGACATCAAATAAACAAAATATGTAGTGCTCAAATCAGAGTCCGCAATCCTTCACTTCAAACACAGGTGGCCTCTCACTGGAAGTCATAAGGAGCTGTGTAGTTTGCAAGATACTAGTTTCTTCTGTGTGGTTCTGCACATTAGCATGGTCCCCACAGTGATATCAAGAAGACTTAAATTTTAGATGACAACACAAGCTATTCTGTGTTCCTGGGCCTTCAGCCCTGGCTGAGGGCTTCGTCCAGGTGACCCCAGTCTCCTCTTCCTGTCTAGGAAGATTCTCTCACCAGACTTGCCTACGTAAGAACCATGTCCCCTCCAGGCCCGTCCTGTCTAGATTCTCCCACTGGACTGTTGAAACTAGGCCCAGTTAGTGAAGTGACTCCCTGCTCGAGGTCACATGGCTAAACACAAGCCTCAGCTGGAGCCCCCTGCACCCCCAAAGGGCTGCCAGCCCAGCATCTGTCCCAGCTCGGCATCTGCCCCAGCTCAGTGTCTGCCCCAGCTCAGCATCTGCACCAGCTCGCTCAGCATCCTGGATGCTGTATGGAACTTGAGTCCTGTGAGCTGACCTAGAAATCCCAGAAAACACAAGAGGCGCTCAGACCCCACCTTCTGCATCTGGATGCGGACTCTCTTTGAGATGCTTCAGAGACAAAACTGACCAGTCTCTTCTCTTGCCAGGTGACTGTGAGGACTATTTTTGGTTGTTTAAGTCACAGTGGGATGCCCCAATGAAAATATTCCAACCCTAAAAATAAATGTTTTCAAATCCAAGTCCAGTGAAAGTGAGTCAGAGGAAAAGCCGTGAAGCCATTTTCCTAGATCGGCTTGATTATTAGTTGTCTCCTCTAAAAATCATCAGAGAAAGACATTTTACTGTTGTTTTTTTTAATTCAGTATGTGGCATTTAAAACTGAGAGCACACATTTCCCTAACACATCATAGAATCACAAGGCTGCAGGTAGAAAGATAATATATTGTTCAGATATGGTTGTATATATTTAAATTTTTTTTCTTTAAGTCTTTAGAAAAAGGACACTCCTTTTTCTTTGTATGGGCAAAATTTTTCTTTGTGTATGGCACTTGAATGAATGTGTGTGTGTGTGTGTGTGTGTGTGTGTGTGTGTCTGTGTACACGCAGGTGTACATGTGTGTGCTCAAGCAGTACAGGGCAAAAAGTCAGCATTATATGTTGTTCCTTAAGAATCATCTACCGTGGAGAGGCAGAGACAGAGACTGACTTCCTATGTGTTTCTGTGTGTGTGGTGTATGTGCATGCAGGTGGGTGTGTGCACCTACATGTATGTAGATAAACCAAAGGGGGAGGTTGGTGTTTCTGTCACTTTTCACCTTATTTTTTGAGCCACAGTTTCTTGCTGAACCTGAAGCTCACCATTTGTCTGGTCTGACTCTGCATCCAGTTTCTGTAGTCTGTCTGCCTCTGCTGCTCAGAGCTGAGTTACAGACACTGCCCAGCTTTTACAAGGGCGATGTGGATTTGAACTCTGGCCCCTCGCTTTGACACCAACCATTCTTATCCAGTGACCCATCTTTCACCTCCTTTTTGTTGTTTTGTGTTGTTTTGTCTTAGACAGGGTCTCCCAGGAACCTCGACTGTCACTTACAGAGATCCGCCTGCCTCTGCCTCTCCAGTGCTAGGATTAAAGGCGTGCACCACTGTGCCTGGCTCCTGGCTTGTTTTGTTTGTTATGCTTTGGTTTGGTTTTTGTTTTGAGACAGGGTCTCTCACTTGACTTAGAGCTCACCCTCATCTACACTGGCCAGCCAACAAATCCAAGCACTCCTCCTGCTTCTGCCTCCCAGCAGGGATCACAAGCATGCACTGCTGCCCCTGGATTTTTACATCAGTGCTCTAAGTCCAACTCAGGTCCTCATGCCCCTGTGACAAGCCCCTTACAGACTGAGCTGTCGAACTGCCTGTCAGTAGAACTTCTCATGGGTTTGTCCTGTCCAGCTCTGATCCATCGGCTTAGGTCACATTCAGTGCTGTGACTATCCAGTTCTAAAACAAGGGAATGAAAGAGGGGGTGGTGTGTGTGTGTGTGTGTGTGTGTGTGTGTATGTGTGTACGGGAAATGAGTAATAACCGAGGGAAGCCTGGTTGCTTTTGTTTGAAAGTCCTTCTTCACTGAGCACTGAGGTCAAAACTGAGACAGGATACAGTGTAAGCTCATATGAACAGCTCTTCCCAGTTCCTCTTCTAAGGCAACTTTTAAATAAAAGGAGTGGGCAAAGTGACATGTTCACACCGGAGAGACCCCAGTCCCTCCTGGCAGTCTGTGCAAACAGACCCAACACGAGAGAGCTGACTGACTGGTAGAGGAGAGTTTGAACTTCCCTCGGGTGGGCCAAGGGGTGGCCGGCTTCCCATGCCTGTCATCAGATGGAGGTGCCATGGCGTGATGGACACCACTCCTAATCGCTGTCTTTGCCCATCACCCCTCCAGTGCTGCCAATGTGAAGAAGTGGGAGATGGAGCTGCAGACCCTGCGGGAGAGCAACGCCCGGCTGACCACGGCGCTGCAGGAGTCGGCGGCCAGTGTGGAGCAGTGGAAGCGGCAGTTCTCCATCTGCAGGGACGAGAATGACAGGCTCCGCAGCAAGGTGGGCCTTGGCAGCCAGTGGGACAGAGGGCTGGCCGGCTGGAGCGGGCAGAGGAGATGGGCCACCGGAAGCTCTTGTCCCCTCTCGGCCTTCACCCCACAGGCAGGAGAGAGACATTTTTAGCTCCCCCTTCAATGCCCCATCGTCCTGCCTTCCTTAGTAGGACTTCAATCATGGAAATTATTGACTTTGATTTCCTGTTGCTAAGGAAAAGATAAGTGAGCCATAAATTCTATCAAGGGTTCCCCCATACCCCCCGCTAGGCAGGCCTTCTGCTGGAGGTGGGCTTCTCACGGCATCTCTGTGGCTTGGACTCTGCAGGATAGGGAAGGGAACCCGAGGACAAATGAGAAATTGGTCCAGGAAATGTTGAGTATGTTTCCACAGAGACCCTGCTCCCTTCCAAATCATTATTTCTAAAAATGTAAATTTGGAAGCCAAAAGAGTAATGTGTTTGGAGAGGAGAAAGGTGGGTGCTGGCTGCTGAGCGACACTCTCCGTTGTGCGACACTCTCCGTTTTCCTGCTCTGATGACTGAGGGTTAAGTTCTATTCAGATTTTCCCTGTAACCAGCTCTAACATCTCTCTCATCTGTTGTTCTGCAAAGCATTGAGATGGTACTGTGAGATGCTCAAGGGTGCCCGTGTAGACATCCTCAAGTTTCTGTTTAGACTATGATGCGTGGGCCCATTAACCCCTGAGTGTGAGCACACAGGGCTCCAGAGAACGCTCCAGAAGTGCAGGATTTCAGGGAACTTGTTGCTGACCCACGTGTATCCCTTGCCCTGGCTGGCCCGGGCAGAGCCACTGTGGTGTGGCCCCATGTCACCACCTTTCTCGGGCACTGACTGCCCACAGAGCTGCCTCTTGTCATTTTTATTTTCCATCCCTGTGATGAACGTGCTGACAGCCAGGGTATCGGGCCAGCTGCTGACTCTGCATGTTCCTGTCTGAGCTCTGGCTGATCCTGCCTGCTGAGGGATCGATTGCTCCTCCTTTTCCTGCAAAGGCTGGAATTTCTCCCTCTGGTCTGAGTGTGTTAGCCAAAGGCGGTGCTGAGGTGTGGGCTAGCATTACCCAGAGCAGGCTCCCCGGGAGGGCGTGGGCCTTCCTCAAAGGAGCTCTTCAGGAACTTGATTCCCAGGCTGGAGGTAGAAGCTGGGACTCGGTGTCGGTTGGGAAGAATGGTTTAGGTCCTGGAGTTGGTGCAGCTACAGAGAAAGGCCTTATGTCAAAGACTGGCATCGTCTGAGGGTGGCAGTGCGGTGTATGTCTGCTTTTAGAGGGGATATTGGCTCCACTCTGCACACACATTTTGGTTTCCAAGTAATGCCGAGCAGTTGATGACGGTGTCCGGATACGAAGGCTCTGTTCTGTTACTCTGCTTGGTCATCCTTTCTGCGGGCTCAGACCCAGGAAAAGATGCAGTCCCGGGGTTTGCCCATCAGCCTTGAAGATGACACTCCACTCACACCGCTCCCCAGCCAGGACCCTTCCGTGTGGGGATCACTAGCTATTCAGTGACTGAGATATTTTAGGTTTTTCTTTGGTAGTTCCTGTACAGTGGCGCTGCTAAATTCTCTACGTGGCTATCTTAAACCCTTGAGATGAAACCAAGTAATTCAGGACATGACTAAAATGATATATAGAAGCCATTCTTGGGAAAAACAGAGCAATTCAGGGGACATCTGACCTGTAATGACCCTTAAAGCAAACCTGAATCTACTTGCATGTGGTCATAAGAGAAATCTGGAAGCCCGGCACATAGGCTGGGCTTCACGACTTATCGGCCCTACCGGGATTAAGTAAGGAATCTCGAATCTTGGGCAAGCAGGGGCAAACAGCACATAGGAACTGCATGATGTCTATAGAGTGCTGTATTTTATGGCTTACTTGATAAGAAATCATAAACGTCATCACGGCAAGCTCAAGCCCAATGGCTGAAGTAGCACTGTGGCCTAACTGTCCCATTCTTTAAGATCGAGGAGCTGGAAGAACAGTGCAGTGAGATAAACAGGGAGAAGGAGAAGAACACACAGCTGAAGAGGAGGATCGAGGAGCTGGAGTCAGAGGTCCGAGAGAAGGAGATGGTGAGTAATGAGGTCTGGGCAGGGCCCCGGGTGTCCCTGGCCTAGCATGGCGACTTCTGGGATCTCTGCTCAAAGCAGGGCAGGCGACCTGGGACTCTGGCAACTGCCTGGGCTATAGAAAGGAGAATCAGGGCTTGCACCACGGTTCAGCTTCCCCAGAGCCTCACAGGCCGCTTGCAGCCTTCTAGTTACAACATCCAGAGTGAACTGAGGGTATTGGATGGCACTCAGTAGGTAGAGTGCTTGCCTAGTGTTCATAAAGCCCCGGAGTTAGATCCCCAGGACAGTGTGAATCACCATGGTGGCCCATACCTATAATCCCAGAGTTGTAGAAGCAGGAGGATCAGGAGTTCAAAGGCCATCTTCATTAAGGCCAGCTGGAGATACAGGAGGTGCTATCTGGGGAAAAAAAAAAAAAAGATTTCCCAAAAGCCCCAGCCGGTCTTACAGATCACCGGCCTGTGGAAGCTGAGTTCTGCTGTCAGGCTCATGCAACTAGACTTTCTGTTCTTAGTCATTTATATTCTGGGAGACAGGAAGTGAAGCTCACAGCCCTGGGACATGGGCAAGTCCACAAAACCTCCCTAGGCCTCAGTTTTTACCACGGCAAAGCAGCAATTGTAAAACTATGGGTCATTTCACAGTGCGTACAGATTTCATGTGGTGATGTATCATATACTACACTCACCCGTAGTCATAGCATCCCTCCATTGCTATTCAAGTGAGCAAGAGGTTCCCAGAGCAGCACCCACTAATGCACACATAAGCTGGCAGTTTTCAAGAGTAAGCTTTAAAATCTCTCTTTCTCTCCCCCCTCTTTCTGTGTGTCTTTAAAAAAATGTCTGTCTCCCTTAGGAGTTGAAAGATCTCCGAAAACAAAGTGAAATCATACCTCAGCTCATGTCTGAGTGTGAATATGTCTCTGAGAAGTTAGAGGTAAGGGCGTGCATTGGTCCTGAGGTGATTGGCCTGGCCCCAACTCCTCCATTCCCTCTCATGTTCACACATGGTCAAGGATGGGTTTCCACTTACCAACTGCTAGCGATGGTGTGGCAAGAGTACCCCGGGGTGGGGGTGGGGCTGCCTCACCAACTTACACAAAGGTTCTGTGCACAGCCAGAGTGTGGGTGATAGTTTCTTACTCACAGGAAACCCCTGCGGAACCACAGCCAGTGTGGAGCGGCATGGAGTGGCCCAGGTGTCAGGACAGGGTCAAGTATAAGCCCACCTTGGCCTCTTCCAGCTCTTGCCTTTGGGTGCTGACTGTAGACCTGCCTTCCTCATTACCATCTATAAAATGAGTTTTCTTCTTCTCCTCCAGTGGATTCTTCACTCCAGTCCTCTTGACCTACACAAGGGACACTTTATTGAATTTCACAACCCCAGGACTGCATTGATAACCAGTTTCTGGGCACATGATCAAGAAAGTCCTAGTTTTAGCCCCACAGAATAAAGCTCTTCCATGGCATTAAGAGTCCTCCCTCACAAAGGAGGAGAGGTCATCTAGAAGTTAGGAAAGCAAGTCATACTCACTGTCCGTATGTCCTGGCTTTGGTAAGATATAAACGAAAGGACAGGGCCTCCAATTTCTGGTTCTCTATTGGACCCTTTGTGAAGCTCCCTTGAGCAGGACTCTGCATTCTGCATTTCTGGTTGCTGCTTGGGGTGTTCAGGCCTTCTAATCCTTCTCTAGGGAAAGCACTCTATAGATGGCCCCCTTTCTGACTTGAGTGGTGAGCGTTTGGTCAGGGTTCAGCTGTTTTCAGTGATGCCTTCTAGAACCTTCTCCCTTTTGTCTCACCAGGCGGCCGAAAGAGACAATCAAAACTTGGAAGACAAAGTGAGGTCTCTAAAGACAGACATCGAGGAGAGTAAATACCGGCAGCGCCACCTGAAGGGGGAGCTGAAGAGCTTCCTTGAGGTGCTGGATGGAAAGATCGATGACCTCCATGACTTCCGCCGAGGACTCTCCAAGTTAGGCACAGATAACTAGGGCGGAACCCAGATCTCGAGTGGCAAGTGTGTGTGAGAGGTTCAGTAGGCTTAGGACATTCTCCATTTGCTTCTGTAAATGCAGGTGCGTTCTGTCTGTCTCCAGACCAGTTGTGCTGTCTGCTCACTCCTCCAGAATAGGAAATCTCTCGCTTCTCTGGCTTTGTGAGGTCATGGACAACTGGAAGCTTCTGACTCAGGAATCCAGAACTTGGTCTACCTTAGCCGTTTACGCAGTCAGGGCAGGGATGCTTAGCTCTTCCCTTAAGGGCTGTTGCAACCCTATGAACTGGGGATGGGGGGAAGTATTTTCTAATCCAAGTACCATTATCCTTTACAACAGGCCCTCGGGCACCTTCTGCTGCGTGGCATTCAGTGTATGTGATTCTCCAGCAGGTTCTAGCCACGGGCACGTGGAAGGAGCATCTTTTTCCCAGTATGCATTGTGTCGCTTTAGCAGATGTAGCTAACCTTTTGAAGTTGTGACATGACATCGTCAACCATTAAGTTCACACTCAAAAACTGCACAATTGACTTACCCAAAAAGAAATAATTGTTAAAAAAAAAACAAACAAACAATGTTTTAAGTAAATATACTATTTGGGGTTAGAGCACATTCACAGTCACCCTTGGCTGCCTGTGACCTTTGGGCTGTAGGTCAGACATACCTACTTGAAAGGAACCATTTAGTGGAGACTTATCCAGAGGGAAGATAAACCAGAAGTTTTGGGGTGTGCATACTGACAGGGAATGACTTGTTCTTGCTAAGACCCATCCTCCTGATTTGTTATGATCGCAACAATGCTCTTTTTTGTTTGTTTGTTTGTTTTTTATTTTGTTTGTTTTTGTTTCTGATTTCAGAACAGATGCTTAAGCTGTGGGAACAGAATGCAGGGAGGGTGTCCAGCAGAGTCTGGGCACTTAATAGGTGCTTAATAAACGTTTATTCAATTAAACATATAAACAGAACTTAGTGTTTTAATCAAACCACACAGCAGAGTTCAGACCCTTGTTGAACAACACATCATCTTTGTTGTGTTGAAGTAATTCTCAGAAATGAATGCAGTTTGCCGTACCCACGCCTAGACTTGTGGCAAGGTAATCATCATACACTACTTAGAGGCCCTCCTTCAGGGACCCCAGCCACAATCCTGGGGGGCTTTACCTTAGGGGCTACCTTCTCTTCCAGTCAGAGGGCCTGGAGTTGGAGGCTTTCTGGATACTGGGAGAGCATGGTATAGGAGCTAGCCTGGGCTTAGAAGACAGGCTGGGCTCCCTGTAATAGGGTTGAACAATACGAAGCCATCCTACAGGCCATGAGGGTGGGTGAGAGCCCCTCTGGGGGCAGCCCTTAGCCTTAGTGGCAGAGATGCTCCTCCCAGGTCTGCCTTTCCTTTCCCAGTTCCTGCTAAGGAAGGGCCTGCAGCCCAAAAGCTCTCTGCTCACAGAGAACTTCTTAGCGGAACCATTGGACATTCAGGTCCACAGCATTCCTCCTTAGGAGAGACTGTACACAGGAGGCAAGGTGTGTTAACCCCAACCCCCAACACCTCTAAATGCCTTGGGCAAAGGAAATGTTGGTTCCCTACCCATCTAAGAACCCTCCAGATGTATCCACATTGGATCAGAAATTCTTCCTCTTGAATGAGAAAACAGCCTGAGGATGGGGCTAGGGTCCGCATGTTCAAGACCCAGGCCCTGTGGTGACTTCCAAGTCCTCATCTTTCCTTGCAGTGGCTGACAAGTCACTCTGAGCAAGGAACTCGACTGGGACCAAAAAGGAAGGCAGGCTGGTAATATGGAAGGCTGAGTTCTGTTAGGGGGTGACCCCATCAAGTTGGGACGTTTTATATAACAGAGTGGTTGCTTCTGATGTAATTCAGCCCAGGGTGCCGCCTTTCCCCACAGCTCCCAATAGTTCTCAAGTCAGTAGCAGCTGCTACTGGTACTCTAAGAGAACCATAGACTGGGTTAGCTATGACCCAGCATGGGCTAAGGGGAACTCTTCTTAGGCCACCCCAGCCCCTTTGCCTGTCAGCAGCCTGGGCACATGGCTCCCAAGAGCAGTGGACACTGGGGCTGTCAGCTCAGGCTTCAGATGAGCTTCCATCTGTAGGAGACATTATCAGGTAGAAGAAGCTCTCTCGGCTGGCTGGAGTATGATCTGGTTGCATGACCATATGAGGACACTTGTTAAGGCTACTGAACTGGAAGTGTAGAAAGTTCTAGAAGTTATGAGCCCAGTAGGCTACCTGTAAGGTTGAGACCCATGACCCCTGTTGTTTGGCAAGTTTCTTATAGCCAGTAGATGGGGGAAATAGAGTTTTTGTACTCTTGGATTCAAGCAGCCCCCAAACTGCCACAACCCATGACCCTAAGACACTAGGACGCCCCTGAAGAGTGATTTAGGCTCTACAGCTAAAGCCCCAAATAAGCACTGAACCTCCCTTTCATCTGCTTCCTCTAAAGACATCATAATTCTTTGTTTGCTTTCTTTTTAAGAACAGTCATGGCCCAGGAAGGGCCTGGAAGGTCAACTGTAGGCTGGCCCTGTCTGCAGACTCTGGCACTGTAAAAGGTAGACTCTGTACGGAGCTGTCCCCCACCCCCACCCCCATCCCCTCAGCAATTACAGCCTCAGAGTGCTGCCTGCAGAGCCTAGTGTCAGATGAGCTCTGGCCTTGGCATCTCCAAGACTAGCAGTCTGCACCTTGCTTAGCTTGCGTTCTGCAGCCGTCCACATGGAAGCTAAACAAGGCCAAGAAAACCTCAGAGCCCTTTAGCCGCAATCCGCATGCATTTCTGACATGAGCTGGGGTAGGGCAGAGGCCATGCTTCAGGTGCCTAGGAATGAGAGACCTCTGGAGGGAAGGATTGGGAGAGAAGAAACAGCCCGTGCTTGACCTCCGATCATCTCCTTCTCTTGCTTCTCCCCAAGAGCTGTCACTTTAGACCTTAATTGGGTGAGAGAACTTGGCAGAGATTATCAATAGGAAGATGAGTAGCCTGGAGTAACCCAGCTGTGGCCAGCAGCGTAGGCTCTTGGGTCTCCTGGACCTTGATCCGCTGTTCTCCTATGAGCCATATTGTCACTCTCCCTTTGGTGTCCCTTAGATGCCAAGAAGAAATAAATAATTCGCTGCCCTACTAAAAACATGTTGCAACTATATTAATTGCAGTGTGTGCCCACAGCAAGGAACAGCCGACAGGGACGAGTCGGAATTGTCCACCATACGCAGTGAGGTCTGTTTCCTTTAAATGATTCTGCTCTGTAGGGATCTCTTCAATGATCTCTGTGCTTGGAGGGGCCAGTTTGTTGGAACACTGTCTGGCTTTGAAGTCTTTGCTGATGCCTTTAATGGAGGTACACTCACCTTTTTAAAGAGGGGGGAAGGCCTTCGATGGCAGAGACATAAACAGGAACAGATGAGCCACAGTTGGCGAGGTACAGACTCATACAGTGCGTAGAGCAGTTTGCATGCTGTCCACAGGGGGAGCTGCTCTCCAGCCTGCATGCTCCACAGACAGGGCCTTAAGCAGCATGATGGCAGGGGCAGGTACTGCATTTGATTTGAATGTGAGGGAGCTCACATGCAGCCCAAAAGCATCACAAGCAAGCCCGTTTTGCAGGGGTTCTTTCTATAGACAAGAACCCTGCAGACACCAGCGGGCGACTGTGAATGAGACCCAACTTAGACCTCACGTGCAGCCAGGTGCGTGCTTGGAAACAGGGCAGTCTGGGAGGAGCCCTTCAGGGAGCACCAACCACTGCTCTTTGCTGGTAACTGAAGTGGGACACTCGACGTTACACTCGCTCGATTCTTGGGAACATCACTGGATTTTGAAGCACTTGCAGCATAAGGCAGAAGCTTTCAATTCAATGTCCATACATATCTTGAATTATAGCCATGACCTAAATAGACCATGACTTCTGAATACATGGCTTCCCTCAAAGAAATAGACTGTATTCTGGGGATAGTGGGTGTGACGGCATGGTGGTGGGTCACTAAATAGAAGTGTGAGCTATTTACATGTCTTTTTCTTACACCTTTCTAAAGAATATAAATCCCTCTTTAAAAACAAGCCTGGCAAGAAGGTGACTTTGGTAGGAATTTTGAGCTGTATGAAATGTTCATGTGTGTGTGTGTGTGTACACGTGTGTGTATGCATGTGTGTACGCACGCGTGCACGTGTGTGCATGAGCACTGAGGGGAGGAAGCATCAGGAAAAACCAGAGAAACAATTAGGAGGAATTCTACTATAACTTCATAACCTGGAGGAGTCTTTGAATATTTCTGGTGGTGATGGTGAATGTTCTGGAATCTGCTTACAGGACTTTGTGGGGCTACGGTTTTATGTGAAATTGCACAGTTCTCCTTGACAGTGTAACACTTGCTGTGGAGTGGCCTCTGAGCCACAGGGACCCCTGCAGAGTCCCACGTGGACCATAGCGGAATCCAGGCTTGCCCGCTCTGTCAGGAGACCAGCAGGACTGATGCCTTGCAGATGTTGGGGATGTGTTGATGCCTCTCTGTCCTGTACCAGTTTTGATAGGAAGGACTGACTGTTACTTCGTTGTGACAGTGGATGTGACAGCAGGAAGATGTTTCTTATATCTCCACAAGAGCTTAATGCTAACTATGAATTGGATAAGCAAATTATTTCATGAATCATTTTTTTCTTTTTAAATGCTTTTTTTGGAATATAGGTAATAATTTTTTAAATGAAATTAAAGATAAAAGGAACAAAAAAGATCACCTATTGTTCCACCGTCTGATTGTAACCACTGTTAACCCATGTGACTCTTCAGCATCCCCATCCGATTGTAGCACTGTTAACCCGAGTGACTCTTCAGGGTCCTCACCCATCTGCTTTTGTTCCTTCTCCATGAAATCTCCTGGTCTCATGCACACCCTTCTAATAACTCACTTGTCTCCTTTTACACTGTATCACAAATGTATTTCTCTATCGGTAAGTATGTAACTACTGCTTTTTAACAGCTGTGTAGGTCATTCCTTGGATAGTTAAGCTGTTTCCAGTTTTCTACTCTTGTAGTCAGGACACAGTAATATGGTTCTAACATCTTTGTAAACCCTTTAGAATATTTGCTTAGACTAAATTTCTAATATTAGCCTTTTCTGATCTCCAAACCCTGGTTCATTTCCTTCCTAAACATATGAGAGACTCTACTCACTGGCCCCTTGGTGGGCAGCTATTCAGGGCCCTGGAATAATTCTGGTCAGTGATGTGAGCACACATGGTATCTGAAACTCTAGCCAGGACTGTGGAGTGTGCCATGCATGACTTAAGTGTCTCTGATCCTTAGCCTTAGCAAATGGTAATATCCGGGGGTTAGGGCTTCTCCCAGCCTAGGTTCTTGAGTAGGGGAAAGGTCCTCTTACCCTACCCTACCTACCGTTGACACAGACATGTGGCATGCATAGAGATAGACATTATAGGTTTTACCACTGGGATTTCAGGGTTGATGATTTACTGCAGCACAACATAGCCCTATTTTAACTAATAAGAAAGGAAGCATGCATGTTTTTAGGATTTTAAACATAGCACTTCAAATTACCTTTCAGAAATATGCCCCCCCACCCCACCAACTATACCTCTGCTCGCTGTGTCTGTGAGCACCGTGCTCCCTCTAGCTCTGTTATTATCATGGAAGCAGGAGCTAGGAAAGTTACATTTTTGTTTTTATTAAAATATGATCCTCATTAGCAAATGAGACCTGCCTGCCTCTGCCTCCCAAGTGCTGGGATCCAAGGTGTGCCACAGCCTGGTTTCAGGCCTGCTTTTTTATAAGGTCTTTAGTAGTCTCGTCCTTTCCTTTTTAAAAAAGGACTACTACACAAGTACTACTTGTGTGCCTGATATTCAAGAGACTAGAAGAGAGGACATCAGATCCCTGAAACTGGAGCTACAGAAGGTTGTGAGCTGCCATGTGGGTGCTGGAAGTCAAACCCAGGTCCTCTGAAAGTGTAGCTAGTGCTCTTAACTACTGAGCCATCTCTCCAGCACTCAGCCCCCCTTTTGTCTGCTTTTTATTTTTATTTCTTTGAAACAAGGTCTTAACCATGTAACTGTGGCTAGCCTAGAGCTCTCTGTGTAGACCACACTAGCCTTAAATTTGTGGCAATCCTCCTGTCTCGGCCTTCTAAGAACTGGAATTATAGGCTTGCTTCAACACATACAGTGGTCTCATTGATGTCAAAGGTTTTTCTCATAAATATTATAGAGATTAAAGTTGTATCATGGCTTTTAGAGAAATTCTTACACATTAAGAAGAATCCATTTTAGTCTTTTCCTTTATAGTTAGTTCTCTGCTGTCACGATTGTGAGTTTTTCCGATTCTAATCCCAGCCTATTCTGTTCATTAGTGTATTGCTCTTGTACGTCCATTCCCACTTTCAGCTGTGGAGTCTCTGATCTCAACCAGGCATGGTGGAATTCTTGTAATCCCAGTAGTTGGGAGGTGGCGGCAGGACAATCAGCTGCATAGAAAGTTTAAAAGCCAGCCTGGACTACAGAGACCCTGTCTCAAAAAAAAAAAAAAAATGACAAAAACAAGCAAACCAGTTTTAATCCCAGTACAAAGGAGGCAGAGGCAGGCAGATCTCTGTGAGTTTGAGGCCAGCATAGTCTACTTATAAGTCCCAAACCAGCCAGGGTTGCACAGTGAGATCTTGTCTCCAAAACAAAATAAAACAACAAAACAAAACTACCCTTTTATGCTGCTCTAAATTTATTTCTAAATTGCACCAACACTGTTTTTTGGGAAAATGACCCTTTCTCCACTGATATCGAATTGTATTTTATTTCCCCACCCTTCTAGGTGTGTGAGCTGCACTTACCTGTGTGTGTCCTCTAGTGCTGGGACTATACTGTTTGGTAATCCTACTTTAGGTTTAAAATCCCCACTAATGATTTTTTTTAATTTCCTAGTTTATTGTATATTCTAATATTTCCAAAAGAAATTCAGGGGCCATTTTGTAAATTTTGGAATCATTGGCAATTGGATTATATACTATTTCTATCTTACAAGAGAAGTAACATCTTTATAACCTCTTTTGTTCCACAAAATTTATAATGTTCAGTCTATTTTTTTATAAAGGTAATTTTTTCATTGTGGTTATTGCTATAAATGAGATCTTTTCCAACAGTTTACAGTTATATAGGTATAACACTGCTTTGTTAATGAAAATCCTTCCCCCTTAGATTTTTATTTGAGGACATTAAATAAATGTTACATAAATTTAGACGTAAAATAAGCTGTAGAAAATCAAAATCTCCTATAATTAAAATTCCTTCTGATCCAAGATACTCAACAATTATGTAAAGCTTTCTCTCTCCTTCCCCGCCTCTCTCTCTCTCTCTCTCTCTCTCTCTCTCTCTCTCTCCCTCTGCACCCCCCTCTTTCTCACACACACACACACACACACACACACACACACACACACACACACACACACACACACAAAGTGTTTTATCATTCTGACAGTTTGATACAGCCCCTCCGCCATGTGCGTTCTCTCCTTGGAGAAGATCGTGACCATCAGGAAGCATCGATCGATCGATCTACCTCATTTTTATCTGCGTAAGAGTGTGTCTGCACACAAGTCCATTGCACTGTGTCCAGCACGTCACTGATTCTTTCTACTCTAATCCTTTTGGTCTGAATTTCATTTGCCTTCCTAGTAGGCAATATCCTTGATTAGTGATGATAATATTTCCCGATATTATCTAATTTTTCTCTTGCTTGCCTTCCCACACTGACGAGACCCTCTGTACCAGTGACAGAGTTGTCGTCTATGGTTGTGATAGTCTTGAACATGCATCTCCACGTACCTTCCCCTTGGTGAGGATATTTCTAGTGTCTTTTCAGAAGTACACATGTGACTCTTGCTTGTATATTCAAGTCATACTCTCGTGTCTCTAGTTTGCTGGCAATCTTACAAGCAAGGGGTTCTGGGATTTTAGGAAATGAGTTTTTAACATCTGTCAAGCTGTATGAATGATTTTCTCTATCATGACTTAAGATGAGTTGGTATAGTTCCTCTGTTTCTCCAAACCCTGATGTAGATGCAGTGTGTGTGTTAGTCTTTTTGAAGTGTTAACAGTGGTTACTAGGATTGGTCGGTCTTTGCTACATTTTCACTCTGTCTTATTTGTGCTTTCAGATTTTTCTACAAAAGTTTCCTATTACTTGTATAATAAAATGAGCTTTACACTCAGAAAAGACTCTTCTTGATTTCAGAGGTTCCTTTTATTTTGGAATTTCATATCTTATTAATAAGATGAATAATTGGATTTCTTTTTCTGCTGTCTTTGTCAGGTGTTTTTATGTGAACTCCCTTTAAAATATATCTTGGGCCACTTTCTATCCCTTTTTCTATGCCCTGGAAAGTTCAAGTACTATTCAGAGCTCCTTGCTCTCTGAAGTTTCTATAACCTGTATAAAACTGTCCGAGTCTAGTGCCTTTTAAAGAAATAATCCTTCAATAATTTAAAAAAGTTTTCCATATTCATTGGTCTCTTCAAAGTTTCTTCTCATTCTGTAAGACTTTTGACAATTTACCTTTTACTAAATGATGTTGTCTTTAAGATTTTCGGGATATGTTGACGTAGGATTGTATTATTTTTCCCTCAGTGTTGTATGTCTCCGCTTCCCATTTTTATTCTGATTATTTTTTCAATAATTAGTCAATTTTTATTCGTCTTGTCAAAAAACCAGCTTTGGGATTTCTATGTATATTTCCAGATTTATCATTTTATGATTGTTGTTTTTTTCCCTTGGCGTTTCTCCAGCTTTTCACGTTAAAGGCCATGCTGACTTCCTGCGCAGTGAGAGACACTGGTAGCTCCTGCTGTAGGCCTGTGACCTTTCCTCTGAATATATCTGTGTATCCCATAAATATTTATGTATAATGTGATTGTGATAAATAACTTATCACCTCAGATTGGAGTTTATCTTTTACTGAGGAGATAGTTTAAATTATACTTTTAGATTCCCCATCATTTGGATCATTTGACTTTGTTGCTGTTGCTTTTATTGTTCCAGACTCTGCTTTATCGCCTTGTTGTCAAGGAGGGTACCTACAACTTGTGCATTTTGGAGTTCATTAACATTTTGTTGAGACCTAATAAATTTTTAGTTTTAATAAGATACCCAGGAAGTTGGAGAAGGTATATTCTTTGAAAGCAACAATATTTGATCTATGTATATTAATTCGACCTTACTAAATATACTATTATGGACCTTTAAATTTTATTTTCTTAATTCATTAAAGACTAAGAAAGGCGTGCTCCCATGACCACTGTCTGTCGGCCCTTCTCCTACGTGCCTAACACCTTCTGCTTCTGTATTTGTTTGCCATAGAAAATTACCCTTTTATATGTAAGGGAAAATTGTTTTCCTAAAGACTTGTGTCCCTTGAGTTTACCTGGCTTTGTTGTAATAGAGTTGTTTATGTCGAAAAATCAACACTTTGGCTCAGTGTAATCTCTGTGCTTTTAAGCTGACAGTAGCCTTTGGGAAGTCCTTTGTGCCTCAAGATGTTTTGGAAATACATGATGTCCTCTAGATGTCCTTCCTGAACTACCCAGGGGGCGGTCTGGGCGGAGGCCCCCTAGCTTTGGGAGCAGAGTGGGGCTTCTTTTGAGCATGTAAACATCTCACTTCCTGTTTAGGGGCAGCCGATTACACAGGGATGCTTATGGGATGGAGGGCTACCCCACAGCTTGCTGCCTTTCTGCCACACTATGACTCCTTGCCCTGCATATGCAGTTTTCTTGTGGAGGGACTAGCTTTCTGAGAGAGGCTGTGAGAATGGATTGCCCGTTGCCTGGATACCGGAGGAAAAAAAAGCCAACCTCAGTGATACATCCTACTAGAGCAGACCTTTCCAGAAGAATTTCAATGGGCTCCGCATGCAGCAGAGCCTGTGCCAGGCACAGAAGCATCTTTCCCCAAATGTGTGGGAGGTGTGGCTCCCAACCCTTGCCCAGGAATGAAGACGTATGACCTGTTGTGCCTTCATTTTCTATTTTAAGCCCTGTGGCACCAGGCTCATGCAGTTCTGGGTTTGGTCTTTCTCCCAAGGTGTGTCTTTGATGGTCTGGCTTGGGGGGTGAGGTGCATGGGAAGAAGCACACCTGTGCTGCCTGTGACAGACATAGCAGCGGGCCTTTAGAGTCAGCTGATGGACACTTGTTTCTCAACTGTTTCTCCTTCCTGGTCTTAGCTGGCCTCTGACTATTTACTCTCCTGGTTTGTGTGTGTATTGGGTTTCCATGCTCTGTCCAAGATCTTTGCCCTAAGGTCTTTCCTTCCGGGCAGCCTGGAGGTGTACCCAAGCCATTTTCAAGAACCTCCTGCACTGTGCATACTGCCTTGAGGGTGTTCACACTGCCCCACCTACATTCCAAGGCTGGCCCTTCCCAGGGCTTCACATGAGATGCAGGTCTGTGCTTAGCACATCTCCTCTCTCCCATGGCTGCTGTGGCCATCCCTGCCTGATTGCTGGTCCCCTCTCTCCATAATCTCCATTTCCTGGCTGCTCTTACACAAAGCTGCCAGTTTACAAAACTCTGAGTAATCAGCTTCCAGATCCAGCTCTTCTACCCCATATGCTCATGCTGGAGAGGCCTGGATGCTGCATTTTCATTGTGTCCTTTATTTATGCTGTTCCTGAATCGTGGAATGCTCTGTCCAATCCCACAGGCGAAGGTCCCATGAAATCCAAGCACTCCCACAGGCTTCTTACCCTCTGAATAACTCTTACCATATACAATAGGAGTTTGTTTTGTTTAGACAGTTTCGAGTATCCCAGGATGGTCTTGACCTCTGTCCTCTCACTTTTGTGGGTAGTGTTAGCATTCTTTTAGTATTAATCCTCTGTTTTTGTAAGGTGGACCTCAAATATCACAGCCTGTGTGGAGGCCGGAGGACAGCCTGCAGCAGTTGCTTCTTTCCTACTGCCATGTTAAATCTGAGAGGAGAAAAGAACAAATCCATGACTATCCAGTTAAAGCTGTATTTGGGGGTGTAAGATATATTTGGGGGTGCATGTGAGACTGGTCAGCCCTACGTCTCACTCTAAGTCAGGGCTTGAGAGAGCAGCCCCTGCCCTCCTATTGAGGTCCTTTTTATAGGAAAGAGAAGGTGTTCACAGGGGCAAGAGTTGGCTGTTATACATCATTGGAAAGATACTATGAGAGGGAAGGAATAAGGCACATAGTATATACATAATATAATGTAAATGGGGTTGAGAGTTTAGTGTAGATTGAAAACGATGCCGTTTACATCAGATTTAAGAAACAGGAACTTAGCCAGGGGTGGTGGTGCATGCCTTTAATCCCAGCACTCGGGAGGCAGAGGCAGGCGGATTTCTGAGTTCGAGGCTAGCCTGGTCTACAAAGTGAGTTCCAGGACAGCCAGGGCTACACAGAGAAACCCTGTCTCTCGAAAAACCAAAAAAAGAAAAAAAAAAAAAAAAGAAAAAGAAAAAGAAAAAGAAAAGAAACAGGAACTTAATGACAAAATGACAAATAGGAATCTTAACTTGGAAATAGGAAACTTAGCACAGCCACTTATTCTTTTAACTACAAAGAAACCTTAACCTGCACGGGACAAACAGAAACTTCCTTTTAAGTGTCTGAACTGCAAACAGAACCCCTAACCTGCAGTACATTTTTCCTGCTTTGGTCTCACACATGTGGCTCCAGGGATGAGCTCAGGTTGACAAGCTTGGTGGCATATGTCTTCATCCATTGAGCCATCTAACCTGCCCTGATGTTAAAACTTAATGTGTATGTTTGTATGTGTGCCTGTGTGAATTTATGTGCATACAAGTGGCCATGGAAGCCAGAAGAGGGTGTCAGATCCCCTGGAGCTAGACTGACAGCTGGTTGTGAGCCGAGCAGTCCAAGCCATCTACAACAGGTGCTCTTCCTCCCTGAGCCATCTGTAGGAGCTCAGATGATAGAGCTTGTTAGATGGTCTCAGCGGATGCTCTCTGGGTCATCAGCCCACTTCAGAAGGGCTTCCTAGAGCAAGGCCTCCGTGGACTGCCTGGCAATCTGTCTTCTACCTGTGACTATTAAAAGGCAAAGGGGCTTATGAGAGGCTACCTGTATGGTCTGGATGGATCCTGTATACGTAATCTGCTCTGGCAGGGTACAGAGGATGTCGCCAGTGTGCATGGTCACCCCAGAACCAGATTCCATATCCCCAGTCCAACCAGCTGGGTAGGAAGCACGCCCTGCTAGCCGATTCACTTATCTTTGAACTGGGTCTTGCCTGCCCTAGGCTTGCCTAGGGCTTATGACATAGCTAGGGATGGTGTAGAACTAGACCCTTAGAGTGCTACAATTATAGGTATGCACCATTAAGCCTGGCTGTATGCCATGCTAGGAATTAAATTCAGGGCTTCATGTGTGTTAGGCAAGCACTCTACCAGCTAAGCAATTCCAGTCACTTAAGCTTCAGAGCAAGACTATGTGGGACAGAGGCAAACAGTCTGGGTTCAGACCTGCAGTGCAGCAGGGAGCTGCCCAGGGGCAGCAGCCAGTTCTCCAAGAGTCAGGATCAGGCAGCAGGGCTGGCCCTCACTTTTTGTATCAAGCATCAGTGTGCTTTGGAAACCACTGGGAGTTCAGACTACAGGGGGCACACTGTGCCGTCCAGGATCCTGAATTCCAGGGGTCAGAGGATGGGTTACTTGAGGGCGTGGCTGAAGGGCAGGTAAGGGAAATGAGAGAAGGTTCTAGAAGTTTGCAGTACTAAAACACCATCGGATCAGGAACTTTGGGGGAACTCCTTTGTGACAAGTGTTACTTTTTGAAAGCTTCTCAAAGCCTTTGACAAAAGCAAGCTGAGTTAACCCAAACCTGATGTAGCTTCCCGGCACCTTATAATACTGAAATTGTAATACAGAATGGGAGCAAAAAACCAACTGAACGATGGGCAGTACCCTGCGCAACAGTGATTTGGCTGGTTTCTCAAATACCAAATTCAGTCCAGAGAAGCAAGAGGCCTAAGGTGACCAAAGACACACCTGAACCTGTGAGAGCAGGTGCAGAGGCAGTGTGACCCATTGCATGCTCCCCACACCAGATGTCAGAGCCAGGCTAGCAAAGAGGGGCCTTCAGCAGCGTGATCCTGGGACTCCTGACAGGTGGTAGATCCACGCAGCTGACTGACCACACTGATGGATCTCCAGCCTGCCACAGAGGCAGGTCCAGGCACAGCTGCTAAAAGCCTCAGACCTCTCCGTCATGCCGGGCTGGCACTGGCCAGATGGAATGCAAAAGAAATGGAAGGTCTCTGGAAATGAGAAATGTGGGTTCATTTAGCTTGGTAGAGATCCAGGATTGAGGACTAGGGTGAGTGGTTTAAGGAACGGAGGTGGGGGCGGTGTGAGCAGTGACCAGACTGCTGCGTAGCCGTCCCGCTGCATCCCTGACTTAGCATGAGTGAAGGGTCTCAGGAGACCAGTTCCTGACGTTAGTGCCTTTAGCACCTGCTCAACTGGAATCTTGGGACATTTTCAACTCCCCCCAGGCATGAAGAGCTTTGCTTTCAGTGGGTCAGAGACCATTTCCTCATAACACAGATGCACTATAAATATTGTTTATTATGAGTTTCAAAATAAAATTTAAATATTTAAGGTAATTCTGGGATATATACAATTTATTCCAATATTGCTAAAATCATGTTCACATTCAAGCTTGAAGTCTGAGGAACCAGTGTTTATACTCATGGAAGCATGCTGTCTAATGTGTACCTCAGGGCTGTCCCTGCACGGTCAGACAGTGACTCTGGAGTGGACAAAGTCCTGTCCCCATGTCCAGCCTACCCAGCAGTGGGTGTGGTGTGGCAGTCAGCACACCTTCCCTGTCCTCCCCATGTTGCAGCTTCTCAGGGCCTCCCTGGTTGTGGGCCTGCCTGCATCTGTCCACTGGAGAGCCAGCCTAGTGGTCCCACTCAGCGGGGCTCTGCTCATCATTGTCCTCCTCTGAGTCGGCAGATACTTTCTTGATTCTCTCCAGGGCTTCTCTGATGCTCCTCTCTAGGTCACTGCTGCTCTTCTTGCTGGGATCCACATCTGCGCCTGTGTGGACTTTCTTCAGCCGAACGCCCTGTCTGATGGCAGCTAGAACTTGTTCATTGACTGAAGTGCGGGGGTGGGGCAAGGTGGGCGTTTCCACTTTCCGGAGAGAGGCCCTGCCCTGCCGGAGAGAGGCCAGCACTTCATCCATAGAGCCTGAAATTAGAGAGCAAGTATGATGAAGATCCGGACTTCCAGAAAACACACCAGTTCATGCCGTGATCTAACAAACATGTATGCTGCAGTGAAGTCCTGGCAGTGCACAGATCAACTCAGCGCACAGATCAGCTCAGCGCACACTCCCCGTCTCAGTCAGGACAACTGGACAGCTGAGGGTTTAATCCTACTTACCGCCTACTTCTTCAAACCCACTGTAAGTTACAGACCACAGCCATACCCATCTTCTGCTCACATGACTTAAGACACCCTAAGGAAGCCTGCGCTGGAACAATCTGACCCACAGGGCAAGACTAAACTTCCTCTAAATTCTATCTCCTCTGTTTTCTTTCCCATTAAAAAACATCTTGAACATTCATCCCACATTCCTCTATTTCAGTCTTGGTGATTAGTAAGTGAGCTCAGCAGAGCAGGTTTCTATACACAGGAAGGCTTAAAGTCATACACTTTATTGGCGTCTCAGTGAAGCATATTTCCTGTGTCTAATTCCACCCACCTTACCTGAGGTGCCTAAGGGCTCTATTTTTGAAGGTGTGAAATGCTGTCAAAACACAAATTAGCTCAGCGTTCCAAGACATTGGGGAGAAGCTATTTTTTGTTTGTTTGTTTTGTTTGTTTGTTTGTTGTTTGGGGGTTTTGTTTGTTTGTTTTTGTTTTTTGTGACAGGGTTTTTCTGTATAGCCCTGGCTGTCCTGGAACTCACTTTGTAGACCAGGCTGGCCTCGAACTCAGAAATCTATCTGCCTTTGCCTCCCCAATGCTGGGATTAAAAGCGTGTGCCACCACGCCTGGCGAGAAGCTATTTTTTAAAAACTCTGGCACCCTGAGACCATGAGGGGGGTGAAACCTTTCCTCACCTGCCAGACACAGGGGCATGAATAAAGCTACTAACTTTGACATCTGCCAGGTGAGCCTTTAGGATTAACATTCATTTCTAGCTAGGGGCTGAAGCACTGGCTCTGGCTAACAATGCGTGCTCCATTCTGGACTGGAGAGCTCACCTAATCAATCTCCTTGGAGAACTGATTGGGCAAACCCCACAATCCAGAGTTCTAATTCACATTCCTTACTCTCCAGTATCATAGAGCCCCTAAAACTGTGTGTATCCAAGCTACGCTGAGTATACTCCACACCCACCTGCCCATATCTAAACTCTAATCTGGGCAGACTCTATTCAATCCCTACAGATGGGCTGCTTGCCACCTGAACCTGTAGGAATTTTCCTTCACACCTTGTTCTGGATACACTGAAGCCCCAAACTCAGAATAAGCAGAGGGCTCAATAAGCCAAAACCAGCAATGTAACTGTTCCACGGGCTTCACATTCATCCCTGGCCCTGTAACTGTGTTCTAGATGGAGCAACTCGGCCAAAGCCCAGCAATTTGCCAGGGTTTATCTAAGACGATCCTCTCCAAAGCAGTAGGCATTGAGTCTTGGAAGGTTCAGGATAATTTCCCCCAAAATTCAATGTCTAAAGCCATAATTAGAATTATGCATGAGAACTGTGGCCCTTGCTAAACAAATACTTGAGTGTATTCAGTGTGAAAACAAAAGGTGGCCCACTTTTCTGATATTCTCGATTAACTTCAACACTCAGTTCTGAGAATACCTCGGATGTAACAGCACCAGTTACAGCTGTCCTGAGAAACACTGGGAGAACTCTCTTCCATGCTGAAGTCCAGGGAAGTGGGTCTTTACCAGCTTCAGGGGTCGCACCACATGGTCAGCAAATGCACAGAGATGTGGTTTCAGGCTGACTTAGCATTTGTCAAACTCAATCTTGCCTATACTAATTGCAATAGGAGATTACTGACAAGACAACAAATGGTGGCCTACTCGGAGACTGGGAAATTCTCAAGATTCTAAATTGAAACTGAGAGATTTCTTCAACAGCTTAAGAACCCAGAGAGAGAGCAGAACTGCAGTGGACTGATTACCTGAACCCTGGAAACCCTTCTGGCCATCACGTGGTCTCCCAGCAGACAGGTCACACGCTAGGGGGAGTGGCTGGTCCTCTGTTGCCAAAGTCCTGAGCCCTAAATTTTGATGAGTGGTACCTTGAAAAGAGGAGAGAGCAGGGAGAAGAGGAGGAGGGGGAGGGGGTGGAGGGGGAGGAGGGTGTGGTGGCAGTGGTGGTAGTGGCAGATCTTCACTGGATAGGGAGAGTGTCTGGTCACTAACAGGAACCTGGGCAGGGATACTTCCGCAGGGGTCTTGATGCTCAGCGGGTTTCATATTGGCTTCAGGTAAGGGAGCAGCACTTCTGGTTTTGCTGGAGGCAGGATGAGCTGCCTTGTGATGAGCCGTTGAGAACCTCTTCTGAGAGTGCCCACCTGACAGGTTTGACACCATGGACTCTGAGCAAGCCTTTTTCAGTGCAGACTGATGAGCTGGGCACTTCTAAGGATTAAAAGCTAGTGAGAGATTGGCCACAGTGCAGGCTGTCAATTGGTGCAACTCTGCAAACAAATCTATAAACCAACACTGCCCTGAGCATGGGCGTGCTAACCCACGAGCACCTCCCAGCCACCAACACAGGCCACCAACACAGGCCACCAACACAGACCACCAACACTGGCCACCAACACAGGCCACCAACACAGGCCATCAACACAGGCCACCAACACAGGCCACCAACACAAGCCACCAACACAGGCCACCAACACAGGCCACCAACACAGGCCAATGCTCCAGAGCCTGCTTCAGGAGTGCAAGGCCCACTCACTGCCTGGGGAGCAGCAGAGTGCTGCCCTGAGCACCTTGGAACCACCCTGGGCCAGAGTGAAGCACTGTCTTTTTGTTTGTTTGATTGCTTGTTTTGTTTTTCGAGACAGGGTTTCTCTGGCTGTCCCTGGCTGTCCTGGAACTCACTTTGTAGACCAGGCTGGCCTCGAACTCAGAAATCCGCCTGTCTCTGCCTCCCAAACACTGGGATTAAAGGCGTGCACCACCGCTGCCGCCACCACCACCCAGCTTGAAGCACTGTCTTTAAAAAATAAAAACCCAAAAGCAAAAGCCCACATTTATATTTGATTTGGGGGGGGAAACTAGTCTAAGCCTGCCAAAGCTCAGAAGCCAGAACCTACTGCTTTGACCGAGTGGCCATACAGTATTTACTGTGTAACAAATGAAGATGAAAGTGGACACTTAGATGAAAATGTTCATCATAATGTTTGGAGAGAGGAAAATAGAAACCATCATCCCAGCAGGGCACTGTGGTTGTACTTACAGGCCAATGTCTTCCTTGGTGACATTTTAGCGATTACAAAGGAAAAGGAAGCTAGGTGGGTCACTCAGAGTACCTGTGCAGAGAGCCCTTCTCCAACGCCCAGGATGCACACAGAAAGCCAGGTTGGTGGCAGGTGCCTGTTACCCCAGAGCTGGGGTAGAGCTACACTGAGTTCCAGCTAATGAGCCCTTGTCTCAAAAAACAAGGTGGAATGCTTCTGAAGGAGGACACCTGAGGCTGTCCCGACCCCACAGAGAAGCCAGCTACCAACAGCAGCTAAGACCATTCAGAAAGGAGAGCAGGAATCCAACCAAGTATGTTTTAATGTTGTCAATAGCAGTATGGTGACACACACTCAGACAGCAGCTGTAACCAGGCATGGTGGCACCCACTTGGGCAGCAGCTGTAACCAGGCATGGTGACACACACTCAGACAGCAGCTGTAACCAGGCATGGTGGCACCCACTTGGGCAGCAGCTGTAACCAGGCATGGTGGCACACACTCAGACAGCAGTTGGGGCTGACCCAGGAGGCTGAGTCCTGGGCTGCCCATTTTGAATGAGCAAGCCCCCCCCCCCCATATGCTCACACATCTGAATGCTTTGTCCCCAGTTAAGGGGCTGTTTAGGAAGGATTAAGTGTAGTCTTATTGGAGGAAGTATGTCACTGGGTATGGGCTTTGACGTTTCAAGCAGCCCAAGTCAGGCCCAGTCTCCATCTCTTTGCCTGCTGCTTGTGGATCTAATGTAAGCACTCAACTACTGCTCAGTGCTATGCCTGCCTGCCGCCATGCTCCAACACAATAATAATGAACTAACCCCAAAACTGGACGCAAGCCCCAACAAATGCTTTCTTTTATAAGTAGCCTTGGTCGTGGTATCTCTTCCCAGCAACAGAATGGTAACTACTGGGCTGCATCTCCAGACCCTGCCTCAGTCACAGAAGGGCAGCAGCAATGCTTCATACTGTAGCTTTTAAAGTGTGATGTTCCCAACTGATGCTCTCCATCAATAATAGCATTTTTAAAATTCTGTGCTAAGTGTTCATAATCTGTTATACTCTTTCTAGGGTGGGTGAGCCTCATGTATTTCCCCAGATAAATGTGGTGAGTGATATCTCTAGAACTTACCTCCTTATATGCTCTTAGCCGTTCAAGGGTTTTCTGGCGTTCATGGTCTATCCACTTTTTTTTCTTTTGTTCCTCTTCTTTTACCTTGTCTCTCTTCTATATGTAAATAAACACATCCTTGTAAAATGCCCATAATTCCATTTATGTATGTATTCACAAGGAAAGGAGACCCACCCTCACCTGTCCCAGCTGTGTAGTTTCCACAGGCTAGCCCACTGTCACACTACAACTATGAATTGTTCTCAGGTGCTCACCATTTGAATACTGTGGTGCTGGTGAAGGTGTCTCAGACTTTGTTTGGCCTGCTGCAGTCTGAGCTGATGATTTTCTCGGCAGTGATCCTGGTGGGAGAATTTCAGTCACATACATGGGCTGTTAGTAAGACATGGGCTGGAGTAGAGTTGAAAGCATTGCACTGTGGCTAATATGTAAGGTGGTCAGTTCCAGTGAGGGCCAACAAGAAGTCCTCCTCCACAGTCTTGACAAGGGCTGCCCATAGGTGCCATATGTTCCCAACGGAGTGTGTTGAGATGAAATGTTTCGACCTTCTTTTTTATTATACTTAGTTATGTTGGTGGGGGAGCACACACACATGCCACAGCAGGCAGGCGGTGGTCAGAGGACAACCTGCTGAAGTCAGTTGTCTCCTTCTAGCACACAGGTCCTGGGGCTGGAACTCAGGTCAGCAGCCATCTCAGGGCACCAGAAGCCCTTCTAATGTGATTGTGTAAACCCATGTCTTCATATTTTTTTAATTGGTTTTTTTGAGACAGGGTTTCTCTGTGTAGCCTTGGCTGCCCTGGAACTCACTCTGTAAGACCAGGCTGGCCTCAAACTCAGAAATCCACCTGCCTCTGCCTCCTAAGTGCTGGGATTAAAGGTGTGCACCACCACGCCTGCCCCATGTCTTCATATTATAAATATTAATTATATTTCTAAATACATCTGCAAAACCATAGCCCACCTAGAAACACTTGGGAAGATTATGCTAAAAACTGTACTCCACCTATGCTAACCACTCACTGTAATGCTTCATATGCCAAGACAGGAGAACACAATAAGAATACTAACATTCAGACTATATTTTCAACCTAATAATGCTATTTTACCCTCATCTTAATCATGAGATTTGTATCATTAGATTATCTTCATAACAAATAAAAAAAGCCTTACAGGTGCTGAAGACAGCTTAGGAGTTAAGAGAGTTACTGTTCCAGAACTAAGGAAGCAAATGAGGGGCCAGAGGAGTGGCTCACTGGTTACGAGTAGTATCAGTCTTTAGTCCTAGCACTCAGGAGGCAGAGGCAGGCACATCTCTGAGTTTGAGGCCAGTCTGGTTTTTGAGTTCCCTGTCAAAAAAAAAAAAAAAAGCACTGGCTGCTCTTCCAAAGGACCTGGGTTCAATTCCCAGCACCCGGATGACAGATCACAACTTCACAACTATAGCAGGAGACCTGGCACCCTCATACAGATATGCTCACAGGCAAAACAATGTACATGAAATAAAACTTTTTTTTAAAAAAGAAAGCAAATTAGTTTCACTCTGCTTTGTTTTTGCATGTTTTTGCATATTTTTGCCTTATTAGTCTTTTGGTTTCACTAAATGTAAAGTACGAAGTAAGATGAACACTGCATCTGTGACCACCTTATTTTAATCCATAATCTAGAATAAAATGTTATGCTGTACTAGTTTGGCCATAGTTTTTACTTTTGACACCAGGGATTAAATGGAGAATCCTTTACATTCCAGTCAAGTTTCTACTGCTAAACTACACCCACAGCCATCCCTAAACTGGAAGCCATGTCTTGGAAAGCTGCCCAGGCTGCCCTGCCCCTGCCCCAGCCTCTCAACACCAGTGCCACGCCCAGCTCCCTTTTGTTTATTTTTATCTATTAAGTATGTGTGGGCACACTTCTCTATGAAGGGTCTGTGGGCACACTTCTCTATGAAGGGTCTGTGGGCACACTTCTCTATGAAGGGTCTGTGGGCACACTTCTCTATGAAGGGTCTGTGGGCACACTTCTCTAGGAAGGGTCTATGGGAACACTTCTCTATGAAGGGTCTGTGGGCACACTTCTCTATGAAGGGTCTGTGGGCACACTTCTCTATGAAGGGGCTGTGGGCACACTTCTCTATGAAGGGGCTGTGGGCACACTTCTCTATGAAGGGGCTGTGGGCACACGTCTCTATGAAGGGTCTGTGGGCACACGTCTCTATGAAGGGGCTGTGGGCACACGTCTCTATGAAGGGGCTGTGGGCACACGTCTCTATGAAGGGTCTGTGGGCACACGTCTCTATGAAGGGGCTGTGGGCACACTTCTCTATGAAGGGGCTGTGGGCACACTTCTCTATGAAGGGGCTGTGAGCATACTTCTCTATGAAGGGGCTGTGGGCACACTTCTCTATTAAGAATGTGTGGTCAGAGGAAGACTTCTCCGAGCATCATGGTTTTGGAGACTGAAATGAGGCTATTTATCAGGCTTGCGCCATGTGCACTTTATGAGATGAACATCTCATGGCCCCTACTCTTATTTTGATGATAAAAGTACTATGTATATATTAGTCATTCTATGAATAATTACTGAATGAACTAATTAAAATCTAGACATTAAGGCAAACACTTCAATCTTGAAAGAAACATAACTTTTTAGCATTTTAAATACATTTAGCTCTAGCCATTGAGATCATAAAGAACATTAATCACCATGTGGGGAAACCCCTTAACCTTGTATTAAAAATGAAAGCGGAGGCAGAAGGAGGCAGCTCGCTCGCTCGCTCGGTACCTTTCTGTTCCTGAGGAGGGCTCTCCTGGAGCAGATGCGGCCCCGCTGAGCCTCCAGCTGCTGGCACTGCTGGCTGAGTGCACTCAGCTCTCTGTTGTCATCGAGGTGCACCTCCAGGTCAGGAGCCAGGCTCTTTAGCTCCTCGGGGCTCTCACACGGGTCATAGTAGATCACTTCAGCCTGCTTCTCTAGAAAGAGTCATGATTTTCTTAGGCATGTTTACTTTAAGAAATAATTCAAAAACTGCCTTTAAATGTAAAGAAAGGCTGCTATTTACACCATGTAGGGGAAAACAATATTAACATTACATACACACATTTATTACATAGCTGCACAAAGTAACAATGTTTCTCTCAAAACATGTTCCATGTGCTAGAAACAGCATTTTAATGGCCACATAGTATTCACTAGCTCAGACATTCTCAGAATGCCCCAGCAATCTGTTCTATCCGATTCATGGTGTGTGTGTGTGTGTGTGTGTGTGTGTGTGTGTGTGTGTGTGTGAGAGAGAGAGAGAGAGAGAGAGAGAGAGAGAGAGAGAGAGAGAGAGCAGGGTTCTTTACACCCACTGCCTAATGCCCCAACACAGCACACTGTCTCACCAATCTTTACTCTTGATTACATATTGATTTTCAAAAACACATACTTGTGACAATCCCAAACCCTGCAGAAGCCATCAGAAAAAGAAGTTTTCTATCTCTTTCCCAAATCTGAGTCTCAAAGGAAAACATCCTTCCAGATTAACTTTTTAAAAATAAAAGTTTCCCCTAAATGTATAAAGTGTTCACAACTGAATGAGCTACAAAGGCTTTGTATACCAGGATTAAATGAGGCCCTGCGTGAGAGCCATGAACTGGAGGGGCTTGGGGAAGAGACTGAAGGGGTGGAGAAACCTACCATGATCTTGGGTGAGAAGGCTCAAAATTGCAAGACGACAATTGTCCCCCAGTAATCTCTAATTACACAATCCCAATCAAAATTCCAGGGAGTTTTTGTTTGTTTAAAAGCTGCCAAAGTGATTCTAAAGTTCATCTGGAAGAATAAAGAAGTGAGAAAGTCAGAGAACATAGAGAAGCAGGTAACGGGAGAGCAGGGGCTAGCATGGGCATTACAGGTGTGAAGCTCTATGGAGACCAACAGGAGACAAATGAGTGCAAGAGGACTCGCAGCCCACACCACTGGTGCTGGCTGGCTCTCAGTCTGAGAAGCAGCAGGAGACAATTTAAAATCAGTGATTGAGACCAATTTGAGGAGAAAAGTTTTAATTTTACCATAAATATGACCAACAATTGAATAAAATCTTTAATGTAGAAAATATTCTAAAAATAGAAGATACAGCTGGATGTGGTGGTGCACACCTTTAATCCCAGCACTCAGGAGGCAGAAACAGTTGGATTTCTGAGTTCCAGGCCAGCCTGGTCTACAGAGTGAGTTCCAGGACAGTCAGGGCTACACAGAGAAACCCTGTCTCGAAAAACCAAAAAAAAAAAAAAAAAAAAAAAAAAAAAAAAAAAAAAAAAAAAAAAAAAAAAAAAAAAAAACAAAACCCAAGTACCTCAGGGTCAAAGCCATTGTGGTAACAACACAGGGCATGAGCCAACTCAGGGGAACATATCTCTAAAGATACTTTTAAATTGGGATAATATTTTTATGCAATTCCTGTCCTAAAAATCAGACTTATAAAAGACAGAATTTAAAACATGTTTCTTTAATGAGGTATTAAAGCTGTACCTTCATGTTTTTTTTTTTTTTTTTTTTTTTTTTTTTGGTTTTTCGAGACAGGGTTTCTCTGTGTAGCCCTGGCTGTCCTGGAACTCACTCTGTAGACCAGGCTAGCCTCAAACTCAGAGATACACCTGCCTCTGCCTCCTGAGTGCTGGGATTAAAGGCGTGCGCCACCATGCCCGGCTTTCATGTATTGTATAGAAGAACTTTTCTTTTCTTTTTTTTTTTTTAACTTTTAATGTTGAACTAGATTTTTTTTTTGTGGTAGTGGAATGGATTTATTTTTTTATTAGATATTTTCTTCATTTACATTTCAAATGCTATCCCCAAAGCTCCCTATACCCTCCCCCCGCCCTGCTCCCCAACACACCTACTCCTGCTTCCTGGCCCTGGCCTTCCCCTGTACTGGGGCATATGATTAGAAGAACTTTTCTTGCTGGCAGCAAAACT
>LR749530.1:2119188-2216360 GCA_902729485.2 Mus minutoides
TCTTCCAAAAGTTATGGTTATGCTTTATCACTTCACTCTTAAAAGGGAAACTTTATTTTTGATATTAGAAAAACATTGTACTCAGACATAGGACAGTAAGAGTTTGCTGAAGGGACCCTGATATAGCTGTCTCGTATGAGGCTATGCCAGTGCCTGGCAAATACATAAGTGGATGCTCACAGTCATCTATAGGATGGAATACAGGGCTCCCAATGGAGAAGCTAGAGAAAGTACCCAAGGAGCTGAAGGGGTCTGCAACCCTATAAGAGGAACAACAATATGAACTAACCAGAACCCCCAGAGCTCATGTCTCTAGCTGCATATGTAGCAGAAGATGGCCTAGTCGGCCATCATCAGGAAGAGAGGCCCCTTGGTATTGCAAACTCTATATGCCCCAATACAGGGGAATGCCAGGGCCAAGAAGTGGGAGTGAGTGGATAGGGGAGCAGGGCGGGGTGGAGGGTAGATGGAACTTTCGGGATAGCATTTGAAATGTAAATTAAAAAAATATCGAATAAAAAAAATAAAAGAAAAGAAAAAAAAGAAAGAAAAACATTGTTTAAAAAATTATTTAAGCCAGCGGTGGTGGCACACACCTTTAATCCCAGCATTTGGGAGGCAGAGGCAGGCAGATTTCTGAGTTCGAGGCCAGCCTGGTCTACAGAGTGAGTTCCAGGACAGCCAGGGCTATACAGAGAAACCCTGTCTCAAAAAACCAAAAAATAAAAATAAATAAATAATGAAAAATTATTTAAATATATAAGCTATGGAACATTTTAAATTATATTGATTATAATGTCTTTATTAGTATATGATGGTTGCAATGAAGAAAGACATTTTAACAAATGATGATGGAAACTATGATGAATTTAGAAAATCCAGTGGACAACAGCCATCAATTGATGGACGCGTGGAGGGGACAACCATGATGACACCAGGCAGTCCCTATCCCAGCGTCTATGGATCTGATGATGGGAACAATGGAGATCATAACATAGGCCGGTCATTTAAAAAAATATAGCTCATGAGTAATGCAACATGATGTCAATTAGATACATATTCCCAAGGGTTGTTTTTTTAAATCTGTTATAGCTTTGTCTTTTTCTCTGCATTACATCAAATACATTGCTCTGTAAATTATGGTAATAATACCAGGACTAAAAATTAAGAAATTTATTAATTAAAAATTTTTTTAGAGGTTTACAATATTAAAAAGTTTAAGAATCACTGGCTTTGATTTTGAAGTCCACCCTTCCTCCTTCAGTTTGCCTGAACTCCAACAAGGCCCCTCCTCCTGGCAGCCCAAGAAGCTCAACAGATAACAAGTCCCTTCAGCCAAGGTCAAAAAAGTTCCTAGTTTATGTTTATGGGTTAAAAAGTTTTATCTTAATACTAGAAGTTCAAGTCAAAACTATCATGTATAAGGCTCAAACCTAACAGGGATTGATAGTAACCTTGAAGGTGATTAAATCCCTTAATATGTTCAGAAGTATATTTAAAGTCCTGCTAAGTATTAATGCAGTTAATTATAAGATTAAAGCTTTAGTCTCCTGATTTATATTTGCAATGTAGAGTTTAGAGCATATAACTAAAAACAATGATTGTTTAACTCAGATATGCTAGGTAGATACTATCCCTCAAATCTTTCAAATCTGTCAAATCTGCTGAATATGGGTGGCATTTAATGTGTTTAAACTTACTGTGACAGAGACTCCCAAATTCCTAACAGTGACCCTCCAAGGTCTCCAAGAAGATATGGGCAAAATAACAAAGGGCACCACTGGGATTGTGGTAGAAAACCACTGGACATAACTATACTAAAGCTTCAGCCACGCCAGGGCTCAGCCTGAACTGAGGGCATACAGAGGACAACTGACTGTCACACGCAGCTTTAGACAAGGTGCTGTCAATTTCTCCCATGTTCCTCCTCCACAGGAAAAAGCCTCTTTATCTTCTAGGCCTGATGGCCAAAGACTGCCCTTGGTGTCATAGCACACAGAGCCTGGGGTAACTGTCTAGGTAATAAAATATGGACTAGTCTCTGTCATTTTAATGAATACATAGGCCATCATGTTACAATTTATCCTTCTTCCAGTCTGATCATACTGATGGCTTATTGTAGCTTGACAGCTAGAGACTAACAGGCAACTAGCTCCTTACCTTAAGGTAACCCACCACTGTGTTAGCTCATTAGTCAATTCATTCATTAATAAAAAACTACTAAAAGTTTTTTATTAAAAAGAGCAAACTTGCTCACAGGCCTCATATTAAATGATTGCTCTCAATGATCAACTGCCTGGGGGACTGGAGAGATGGCTCAGTGGGTAAGAGCACTGACTTCTCTTCCGAAGGTCCTGAGTTCAAATCCCAGCGACCACAGGGTGGCTCACAACCACCCGTAATGAGATCTGATGCCCTCTTCTGGCATGTCTGAAGACAGTTACAGTGTACTTATATATAATAATAAATAAACCTTTGGGCTGGAGCAAGCAGGGACAGAGTGAGCGGGGCTGACCGGATCAACCTGATCAGAGCGAGCAGAGGTCCTAAAAATTCAATTCCCAACAACCACATGAAGGCTCACAACCATATGTACAGCTACAGTGTGCTCACATACATAAAATAAATAATAAATCTTTTTTAAAAAGTGGTCCTGGGGGCCCTTTACATAAGCAAAACAACATCGAGAAGCTTTTGTGAATCAGGGTCTCAATTTGTAAAAAAAATAAATCAATAAATAAGTCAACTGCCTATGTCTCATAATAAATAATTGGATAAAAAATATAAAATATAAATTTTATTTAGGTCTGAGGAAAAAAATATTTATAGGTCTAGAAAGATGTTTAAAATTGATAAATGTAAATGATGAAAGTTAAAGGCTATAAAAGAACTTAGATGATGATAGAAAAATGACTTAGAAATAAAAAATGCTTCAGATAAAAGATATTTGAGGTTGATAAATGTAAGTTATAAATGTTGGAGAGTCTAAAAAGATGTGTAAAATTGGAGGGTCTAAGAAGGCATTTTTAAGATATATAAACATAAGTTATAGAGGTATAAAAATAATTTAAGATATACAGAAAATAAGGGAAATGTTTTATATTTTCCCCATGCTATTGTTATACTAAGATTTCAGAGTGCAGAACTCTAGCATTGGTCAGTGAAGTTCTGATAAGCTAACGAAGCACTGGCTGCTTAGGGTTCAGTCTTGAGCTCAAGACTTTAAATTCCCTTTGGCTGCCTTCTGAATACAGTCTTAGAAGTGCTTCTCATCATGCTAAAACCTTCTGTGTTCAATCTACATATATCTATTCCTCTGGACTGAGGAATGTTCCATGACTTTTAACCCAAACCTATAGCTTTTACTAGGTCTCAAAGGCATGAGTCTACTGCCACTGTCTTATAGACAACCATTAACTACTTCTTCTAAAATATGGATTTCAGCATAATGATAAATACTGATGTACATCCTTTTGTAAACTAAAATTCACATAAGCTTCAGGGAACCAAAAAGTCATAATTCTTGGATCTACTTGCAACATATCAAATAGACTCCAGATAAGTATACCTGCCTGCTCTTAAAAATGGGATTTGCAGCTGGGCGTGGTGGCTCATGCCTTTAATCCCAGCACTCGGGAGGCAGAGGCAGGCGGATTTCTGAGTTTGAGGCCAGCCTGGTCTACAGAGTGAGTTCCAGGACAGTCAGGGCTATACAAAGAAACCCTGTCTCAAAAAACCAAAAACAAAAACAAAAACAAAAAACAGAAAGCCCCTTGGTCTTGGGATTTCTTACCTTCCCCAATTACTAGACAATTTTAATTCCTGTCCCTAGTCTACATTTGTCTCAGCAGATTTTCACCTGACTGACAGGATCACCGGTGGAGCTGCTGAACTCTGGGCTTGCTGAAAGCTGATATTAACCAGTCCAGTCAATGTGAATGCTCCCTGTCTCTCAGTTGGATCATCTAAGCAGATGCTTCTGATAAATGCCCCATTGCCCAGCCTTAGACTACATTTCAGCCTTCCTAAGCCCCTTAGGCAATGTCCTGATGTCAGAGGGAAGCAGCTGCATACGAAAAATAGGACGTTCGTTATCCCACCTCACAGACTCAAACACTAAGTCAAAGCAGAACCAATCCTGGGCACACTCTGAAAAGGACCAGCCTTCATGATCCTGACTCTCCTGGTGGCCATAAAAATAGATGGGAACCAATCCTGGATTCCTCACTCTCATCTGAAGTTCACATTAGGAAACATCAGAACTCAGACCAGTGATTAGATATATGACAACACCCACAAGACCCATTAAAAATCTAACCAGTAAAGACTGGAGACAAGTGTTCTCTATGTGCTGCCTCGAGCTGCTGAGGCACATGCCCCAGTACAACACACATGAACGATTATTAGACCTACAGACGGGAGACTAGTTACTAACACTCTCATTTCCCACTCTCACCTTTGACCTATGTAAACTGAGCCAAAATGGAATAGGCACCCAGAGTATGGAAAATAGTTTGTTTGGCCACCAATCAGGTATATGCCTGTCCCTCAAATGGAGACCCTGATTGTTGGGGACAAGATGTGTACTTTTGTGCTACATGGGGCTATAAAACATTAGCTCCCAGAGTAACTGATAGGAATAATTATTTTCAATTACAGAAGGTTGAAATCCACTCCCCCCCCCAAAAAAAAACCTGAACAAACATCAACCCCACTTTAATTAAGATTAAAAATGACCTGTATGATACAGGAAAGATAACTTAGACTCTGCCTTCATGTGTCTGCTAAGGATCCTGGGATGATGGTCACCATCCAGAGATTTCAGGTCACCACCAACAGGGTCTTAGACATCATTAGTCCCATCAAAATGTTAAACCCTCTCCCTGACCTAGGAAGGAAAAGGCCTCTGCCTATACACAGGCTCATAGAAGATATCAGAGTCACAGTAACGTGAACACTGTAATGTAATAATTCACCCACAGATGTTAATTCCAGGAGTCTCCTCTTACTGTTTAGTACCTCCAAATGGCACTTGGTTTGCTTGTGCCTCGGGACTAACTCTGTCTCGGTCCCTTTACCTCACTGAAATTTCTACTTTTGCTTTCTTGTACATCTGTTGCCTCAGGTATAACATTATGGGGACGTCTACACTGACACCGGATGGGGAGGCATCTGAGCGCAGGAAAACAGCAGCACTTACTAAGGGAGATCAACTTTCAAATACTTAAGCCAACAAAGGCTGATATAAAATTTTGTTTAACTTATTCCCCTGACCTCAGAAAAAATCTTGAGTCAATTCAAAGAGGAAATTTTAGGTCCGCTCCCCGACCCCAGCACAGCTGTAGCCATTTTGTTCCATTCCTGCCAGCTATTTCATACTGTTGCTATGAAATGCCTGCCAGTCATTGACACAGAAAAATAGCTTGTCTCAGAGCAGGATCAAGCTGACCACATCCCTTGTTATGTTCTGTGTGAAGTCTGTGCATCTTAAGAAATTCCACAAAGCTTTACATAGGACCCATCAAGTTCAAGGTCAATGTGAACTGTCATGTCTAAAATGGCTTGAGTCAGAGATGACCACTGGGCAACACTTTCTGCACCAGCATATGAGCTCATTATGGGTTTGTGGGTTTTCTCCTTTATAAGCCTGCCCTGAGAACAGACTGGTACCACAATTAGGCACAATTAGTCCTTTCTGTGGTCCTAAACATTCAGTCTTGGGGTATGCATTCAATAAACTATTCTTGCTTAACTGAGATCAATGTCCATATGGTTTGTGTGGCGACCCCTGAACCCCAACAGTACACAACTACACTCCCAGCACTTGGGAAGTGAAGACAGAAGGATTGGGGATTGAAGTCTTCCACTGACTACACAGCAATTCTGAGCTGGGCTGAGCCAATTACATCAGAGCGTGTCTCCAAAAACAAACAAACAAACAAAACCCAAGGAATCAATAACATTGTGTGCGAGTGTGTTTGTAGACACAGCAGTGGGAGGAGAACTACTGGGAAAGACAGGTGACATGAGCTGGGTAAGGACAAAGAAGGGTAACGGAGGTGGCAAGTACAAGCACTGAGTGCATAATGGTACACATGTATAAGATGCATTGTAAAACATAAAATAGAGCCAGGCAGTGGTTGTGCATGCCTTTAATCCCTGTACTGAGGACACAGGCTGGTGGATCTCTGAGACTGAAGCCAGCCTGGTCTGCAGAGCTAATTCCAGGACAATCAGGGCTACACTGAGAAATGCTGTCGTAAAACAACAACAAAAACATTAAAATACCAATAAGAAAACTGATGTGAGGTATGGTGGTGTACACCTGTGACCCAGCCCTCTGCAGGCCTGTGCAGGAGGACTGTAGTGGATTTGAGGCCAGCTATAGCTACATGGAACAGCCACTATGGCGCAGCCTCCCTAGGGGGTTTTATAAACCAGGCCTTGGAAACAGCAGAGGGAAGAGGAAAGGATTTCCAACGACTGCCTAGTGTCATTTTGGCAAATATATATTAAAATGTTTAAAAAGCATTGCCCTTAACCCAACCATTCCATCTTTAGAAATTTATGTCATAAATTACCAGAAATCTGTGCTACACACAAGGACACATGCAAAAAAATTTCTTTGCTGCACTGATGTTCAAGACAGGAAGAAACTAGAAATCACAGCATGCCTGATAAATGGAGTACTATGCAGCCATTAAAATCCTGTGTGTATCATTATCATTATTACTATTATTATTTAAATGAGTTTATTATGCATTAGGTAAAAATAAGGTTACTTGATAGAGTATATGGCTTTGGTTTTAAAAACTGACATTCATTTTTACATATGTAGCACATTTGAAAAACCCTACAGTTATCAGCAAATTGCTTTCACTAAGTGCCTCTAAGTAATGGGCATAAGGATTTCTTTCTCATGTATATCTGAATATACTGTTGAATAATAAAAATACTGAAGAGAAACTAAAAACATTCAGCAGCTATAAGAAGCGGCTGGTAACTGGACTGTTTGTCCTCAAACACATGACTATCTTCCCTCTAACATAAACACTAATGTTACCTGTTATGAGTCTCTTAACAGAGTCCAACCGTGTGACAAGAATTGTCTCCTCATTTCTCAGCATCTCAAGTTTGACATCATATAACTCCAACTGAATCTCGTAACACTGTATCTCTAGCTCATCCACAACATCTAACTGCTTTCCTTGGTCCGGAAGATCTTCCACCTGGTTTGTATGGAGAAAGAACTAGATTGATTAGCACAGTGAGAGAAGATTGCAAAGCATCCTGGCTGTCTTCTACTCTCCCTTGGCGCTAAGGGTAAGAAAGGAGACAGGCAGAAACACATCAAGAGACAAACTTGAACTCACTCAGCATTTACTACATATACTTCACCTTACCCTTAAAACAAATCAACATGTTCATGGTCTGTAAACATAATGGCAATGAGGGGGCTGGTGAGATGGCTCAGCGGGTAAGAGCACCCGACTGCTCTTCCAAAGGTGATAAGTTCAAATACCAGCATCCACATGGTGGCTCACAACCATCCGTAACAAGATTTGGCGCCCTCTTCTGGAGTGTCTGAAGTCAGCTACAGTGTACTTACATATAATAAATAAAATAAATCTTTAAAAAAAAATCATAATGGCAATGAGATCGTGTCATGGGTGGAAGGTGTTACCCCAAGCTTGGATTATGTTGGAGGGAGCCTTTGGAGGTGATTATGCTTGATGAGGTGGAGAGGGTGGGGCCTTGTGGAGGTGAAGGTTTTTCGTGTGCTTCCTCTCTCCCTGGACACAGGACAGGCCCTGTGAGCAAACAGTGAGAAGGAGCAGCCACAGAGAGCCCTCACCAGAGACACTGAATCCTATGGCGCCCAGAGCTGTGAGAAACAGTGAAATGTCTTTGTAGTCACTCCAACTGTGGCATCATCCTTCTCACAAGCAGCTGTATCTAAGACAGCTACTGACAAGACTCTAAAGTCCTAAGATCATGGGAACCATTTACCTGACTATGATCCTATGAAGAAGAGCCATTTAGTTAAGGTATGATGGAGCACATGCTTGCTTAGCCGTGCTGGGCTCAGAGGTGAAGAACATGCTTAGCTCCTGCATGAAAGAGTTGGCTTCAGAACATTGTCACCATGCATGCACATGTGTGCACAAATGTCTGCGTGTATATGTCATGAGTATATACTGAATGTACTGCTGAACTCATTTTTAAAGTGAGTCCCCACTTCAATCCTAAACTCAGAGTTAGAGAACCCAGAAGGGAAGTGCCCTGGCCCACCCTCATTAGTAAGTAGCCTGTCTACTGAAGTGTGTGCTGAGAAAAACAGAGCTCGTTACCAATGCCTAGGAATACATGGCTTTAGAGAAGAGGTATATTTATTTTTGTCTCACCTTTCTCTGGATTTCAGCTCGCCTGTGTTTTAGACACAGCTCTTTGGCTCTCATTAGCTGCAGAGTCTCCCGAGCTAACATGAGCTTGAGATTTTCTAGCCTGGGCATGGCTGTGGCCCAGGCAGCCTGGCCAAATCTCTTCTGATCCTGCTCCATTTGTTTCTGCATTCCTGAGTTATAATTAATAAAGTAAAACAAAACTATAATGCATTAATGAATCCTGAGTTCTTTGTTGCCTCTTATCACTAAAACGATTATCACAAAAAGGAATACATGGTCACTGATAGAAACCTTCAGGTTAACTTCATTTACAGGCAGGACAATGCCAGCTCATGACCCACCTCACTGAGACCCCTGCTTTTATATCTTGATCCAGACTATTTCTGTGGCTAGACAGGCTCCTCTGAACGGTCTGACCAACATTCAGACCATTACTCTACTTTCAGTCTCGTTTCCAATCCTAATATGTTGGTGTGCTGGTTAGTTTTCATCAACTTGATTCAAACCAGACTCGCCTGGAAAGATGAGCATTAACTGAGCAACTGATTCCATCAGCCTGCCATGTGGGCATGTCTGTAGGGCATTTTTTGACTATTGATCGATGTAGTAGGCCTAGCCCGTTGTGGATGATGCCACTACACTCCCTGTGGTTCCCAGTTGTAAGAAAGCAAGCAGCTATGGGCGTGGTGGTGCACGCCTTTAATCCCAGCACTCGGGAGGCAGAGGCAGGCAGATTTCTGAGTTCGAGGCCAGCCTGGTCTACAGAGTGAGTTCCAGGACAGCCAGGGCTATTCAGAGAAACCCTGTCTCGGAAAACCAAAAAAAAAAAAAAGAAAGCAAGCAGCTGACAGCCAGGGAAGCAGCCCCCAGCTCCAGCACCCACTGAGAACCTGCAGACCACGGTGGCCAGGGAAACAGGTAGGCTGACTGGACCTTCCCGCCTCCCTCAGCCTCACCACAACCAATCCCCTAATCTTTTTGTTTGTTTTTTGTTTTTTGAGACAGGGTTTCTCTGTATAACCCTGGAACTCACTTTGTAGACCAGGCTGGCCTCAAACTCAGAAATCCACTTGCCTCGGCCTCCCAAGTGCTGGGATTAAAGGCGTGTGCCAACCCCGCCAGGCTCCAATCCCCTAATCTTATCCTAGCTCTGCAGCAGACCATCTGCTGAGGTCTCCCTTCCCCATCCCCTCCTCCAGGGAATCAAAAACATCTTCCTCTCCAAACTCCCCCCTCCCTGCTTTATCCCAGTCCCCAACTCCAACAGGCATTCCTTGGGGGCCAACAGGCCATTCCAGCCAGGGAAGCAAGTAGGCTAACTGCTAATCTTCACTTTTCCCTCAGCTCCTCCAAGTCCAATCACCCAGGTTCATGTCCAGCTCTGTAGCAGACCACCTGCAAGAGCAGAGCACTAGACTTTCCTGTGTCTAGTGAACCCCACCACCACCCCCCCCCCACATCCTCTCTTAGCCCATCCCTATTCCTAAGTGTCAGCTCCCAATACCTAGCGACACCAGGAACCCTCAGTGGCCACACCTCTCAGGATCCCAGAAGAAATTCCTACCCAGAAACACATAGCCACCAAACTAGAGAACCAGAGAGGGCAACAGAAACCAGAGAAACAAATACTCAACAAGACAAGACCAGATATCAGAGCCTAGATTTACAATTATCCCCAGCCTAGATGCCTAGACACCAGCATAAGAAACAACAACCAGGACAATACGTCTCCACTAGAGGTCAGCAACCCTATAGGCCTTTAAAGGCTATGATTGAGGTCCTTAAAGAGGAAATGAATCAACCCTTACAGAAACCTATGAAAACACAAAGAGTGGAAGAAAATTAATAAAACAGTTCAAGTCTGGAAAGTAGAGACAGAATCTATAAAGAAATCCCAAACTGAGAGAAATCTGGAAATGAAAAATTTAGAAACTCCAACAGGAACCTCAGAGGCAAGCCTCCCCACATAGTACAAGAGATGGAAGAAAGACTTGCAGGCAGATAGAAGAAACAGACACCTACGACAAAAAAAAAGGAAGGAAGGAAGGAAGGAAGGAAGGAAGGAAGGAAGGAAGAAAGGAAGGAAGAAAGAAAGAAAGAAATTATATCTAAAAATATTAAAATTTTGGCACAAAACATCAAGGAAATCTGGAACTCTATGAAAAGGCAAATCAATAGAGAAAGGGGGAAGAAACCCCAGTCAAAGGCACAGAAAATATTTTCAACAAAATCATAAAAGAAAAATTTCCTATCCTACAGAAGAAAATGCCTATCAAGGTTCAAGAACCATTCAAAAACACTAAATAGACTGGACTAGAAAAGAAAGTCCACGCAGCATATAATAATGAAAACACTAAGAGTACAGAACAAAGAAAGAATATTAAAGCTACAAGGGAAAAAGACCAAGTAATATATAAAGTAACAACCTATTAGAATAACACTTGACTTCTCAATGGAGACTCTAAAAGTCAAAAGGGCCTCCTATACAGATGTTCTACAGATACTAAGAGATCATAGATACCAGACTACTACACTCAGTAAAATATTTTCAATCATAATGGATAGAGAAAATAAGGCATTCCATGATAAAACCAAGTTTAATCAATATCTATCTACAAATCCAGCCCTACAAAAGAGGCTCTAAGGGAAAATTCAACATAAAATGATTAACAACACTCAAGAAAACACAAGGAAATAATCTCAGACCTGCACATCAAGAGGGGAAACACACACACACAGAGAAGAATCAACAAATACCACTCATTGATATCTCTCAACATTAATGGTCTCAATTATTCAATAAAAAGATACAGACTAATTAATAGGCTGGATCCATCCTTTTGTGCATCCAAGAAATACACCTTAACATCAAGGATAGAAATCACCTCACAATAAAAAGATGGGGTAAAGACGTTCCAAGCAAATGGAACCTATGCAGCAAGCTGGTGTAGCCACTTTAATATCTGACAAAATAGAATTCAACCAAAACCAATCAAAAGAGATAAAGACACTGCTAAATCAAAGGAAACCCCAAGAGGACATTGTAACTCTTTTCTTTTCTCTTTTCTTTTCTTTTCTTTCCTTCCCTTTTCTCTTCTCCTTTCTTTCTTTCTTTCTTTCTTTCTTTCTTTCTTTCTTTCTTTCTTTCTTTCTTTCTTTCTTTCTTGTTGTTGTTGGTGGAGGTGGTGGTGGAGGTGGTGGTGGGTTTTTGAGTCACAGTTTCTCTATGTAGCTTAGGCTCAACTTCAGTTCCTCCCTTGGCTTCCCTCAGTGAAAACCTCCTACCTGGAAACTTAGATGAAATAAATGTTTTCCTCTCTGAGTTGCTTTTAGTTATGGAGTTTATCACAGCAACAGAGAACAACCTAGGACAACTGGAACTTCTACCATTTGTTTTAAAAGATATCAAGGGTTATTCCTTATGTGTATGTGTGTATATTTATATTATTGTATATCATATATACATATGATACCCTAACATGCAGATTGACAGACTAGATTTACTATTTGGGGCTATAATGGACAGTGCAAAGCCTCACCTAGTGTGACCCTGCCTGGCTGGCCAGCTTCCTTCTCATAAAAAGCTCTCCATGCTCTCCAGGACCCAGCCCGTGGGCTTACTTTAAGTTCTATTTGCCGAGCCCTCTTGAGCCTCTGTACAATGTGTACTATTCAGTCATGGGCACGTGTTCCTCTCAGGAGGCCTTTTGTGAACACCCCAGGCAGACCCAATTGCTTTCAGAGCACTGTTGTACTTACTCAGGGTTGTGTCTTGCCCCTACCACTTACGATGTGCTGAACAAACACATCACAGACTTCCCTCTGCTCACCAGGCTGGAGACTCATCATGCTTATCCTCCACTGAGTTCCCAGCACCCACACCAAATGTGCAACCTGGTACTGAAGATGCATGCAAATATTGTTTTAATAAAATAAAAATTACATTTATCTTAGTACAGTGGCTTCACCTGTTAATGCTCTTACTGTTTCTTTAAAATAATTCACGGTGATGTCTTGGATAGAGCCTACTGCTTCTTCAGCCCGTCTGGTCCATTCAGTGGCTTCCTTTTGTAGGGCAGCCACCCTTCTAGGACCCAGCTCATCCTCATCCAGGGACTTCTACAAAAGAATGATGTAACACCATTAGGAAATGTTGAAGTGGCTGTGTGACTGCTGTAACCACTCTTTTTACTACTGCTTTGTCAGTTCCTGACCGAACATCAATGGGCTCCGTGCTGGGCAGCCCTGGAGACAAGGGTGTACTCTGGGTACAGAGGGAAAACACTGACAGACTTTGCATTACTACAATTGTTCCAGGGTGCAGTTAGGTAATAATACACAGTTGCGCAAATGAAGATGTCTGTTGTTCAGCACTCAAGTGTTGCTTTTGCTGTAGTTTCTTTAAGAACTTTAAATACTTAATATTTGAATACTTAAATGCATGTAATATGGCCACCTAAAAGATATTCACATTTATATATTCAAGGCGGTGCCACTCATATCTATAGACTGATGTCATCTATGGAAACCCAAATCCCCCTGTGATGGGATTAAGCCATGCGGATGCAGCCCTATGGTTAGGAGTGATACCCTTATAAATAAGAAGAGGCTTTAGGTCTCTCTGTTCTTTACTATGTAAGGATGGACACACCAGGACAGCCAGCTAAACACTAGCAAACAAATTCCCATCAGATGCCAGGTCTGCCAGCATCTTCAACTTTGGAGCCACCAGAACTATAAGGGAAAAGTCTTGTTGTTTATACATTGCCCAGTCTGCAATGCACTATTCTAACAGTCCAAACTCAGAACTCCTGTGCATCCAGCATCCAGTTTCCTTCCACAAAGGAAGGAAGGTGGCATAGCTGGGTTGATGTTACCCAAATGCAAATCAATGCTCTGAGATACACTTCCTACCCTAGAATAAAGATCAGTGTAACAAGTGTTGAAGGCAGGCATGGTGGGGACACATGGTAATCTCACTGTTTGGAAGGCTGAAACAGGAGAATTGCCATCAATCAAGGCTTCTGTGGGCTGTATGGCAATATCTGATCTAAAAAACAACAAAACATACCAAGAGTTGGTGTTGGTACAAATGTGAGCCAACACTTAGGTGCTCTAAAACAGTGCAGTTGATTTGGGGAACAGTCTGACGGCCTTCAAACGGTTAAGCTTTTTAAAAAACCAAAAGCTAAATATTATTATGTGATGCAGCAGATCTACTTCCTAGAATATACACAAGAGAAATGAAAGTAAGTCCTGTGGCTGCAACCCCACGCTCAAGCAGCTAAGGCAGGAAGACTGCCGAGTTCAAGGTTATCCTGTGTTACCCAGTGAGCAAGCTGAGATCCTGACTTAAAAAAGAAAAAGGAAGGTAGCCACAGGTATGCATACACATACATTGACAGCAACATTATTCATAATATCTAAAAAGTGTAAACAAGCCAAGTGTCCACCAAGAGTGAACAGGTGAACAAAGGCAGTCTGTCTATCCTCACCATGAGGGTCGTCTGCCAGGAAAAAGCGAAGCCTGCCGGCCAAGTGAGTATGTAGGCACAGCTACATGCACTGTAGAATTCTCCTTATGTGAGATTCTATGGGCTGGGGAGATGGCTCAGAGGGGAAAGTCATTGCCTTGCCTGAGTTCAGATTCTAGACCCCACCTAAGGTCCAGAATCCATCTAAAGCCAGATACAGTAACATACGCTCATAATCCAAGCCAAATTCTGCCAAACTGCCAAGTCAATTATGCCAAAATGGGCAATGGAGACAGGAGGAGCCCCAGCAGCTCACGGGTCAGCTAGCACACACAAACATGCATATACACATATCACATACAAAGATAAAAAGCTAAACATAATAAAAATTCCACAGCAGCCAAGTACAGAGAGGAAGCAGACTAGGGATTACATAAAGTTGGAGAAAATGAGAAATGACTGGTAGCGGGTATGTGGTTTACTTTGAGGGTTAAAAGTATTCTGCTGGGCATGGTGGCACACGCCTTTAATCCCAGCACTTGGGAGGCAGAGGCAGGCCGGTTTCTGAGTTCAAGGCCAGCCTGGTCTACAAAGTGAGTTCTAGGACAGCCAGGGCTATACAGAGAAACCCTGTATCGAAAAACCAAAAAAATTTAAAAAAAAAAGAAAAAGAAAAAGAAAAAGGATTCTAATATTGTAGGCTGGTCAAATGCTTCAGTGGGTAGAAACACTTGCTGCCATACCTGATGACCTGAGTTCAATCCCCACAACCCACATGGTGAAGGGAGAAATTTTTCCACAAGTGGTCCTCTAACCTCTACATGTGTGCTATGCAGGTGTGAACACACACACACACACACACACACACACACACACACACACAAACTAAATGTTAAACAAAAAGTGTTCTAATATTAGAGAGTAATTGTTACACGACCTAAATGCATTAAAAAGCACTGAAATGTATACTTCTGATGTACAATGTATGAGTAATATCTTAATGATCGCACTGAGGCAATACCAATGATGCCTTTTCTTAATAGGGTCACCCTAACGCAGTTGTGACCCCTTTGGGGACCAAGCAACTCTTTCACAGGGGTCACCTAAAACCATGAGAAAACACTGATATTTATATTATGATTCATAACAGTAGCAAATTTACCGTTTTGTAAGTTTGTAGAAATGAAAAGAATTTTATGGCTGGCAGTCACCACAACACGAGGTGGTGTATTAAAGGTCACAGCACCAGAAAGGTTGAGAACCACTGCCCTAATGAAATCAGAGTAACAGCAATTACTAAAGTTTAAACTACAGAATTACAATCAAGGCCCTGCTATTTAAATTTGCCTCCCACTTCTAAGAAATCTACATGTGTCCTTACAGGTGGGAATAAGCTAAAGGAAATGCACATCACATCAAAGCCAGTCTGTCATCAGGAACAGCGATAACACTTCCAAACCTAGAATGTTCTAAGGGGCTGAGAAAATAAGCAGAGGAGTCTCTTCACTTTTAGTCCATGTCCTCTCCTTTGAGGACAAGGCTTACACCCTCCGCAAGCAGTCTACTCCGGAGCCACAGCCCTACACCCTTAAGCAAGCAGTCTACTCCGGAGCCACAGCCCTATACCCTTCCTCACTTTTTATATTGAAATGGGGTCTTGACTCTCTCTGTTGTCCAGGCAGGCCTTGGGCCTACCTCCTGCATGGCTATACTTACAGACCTGTGCCACCAGGTCTGGCTTTTATTAGTGGTGGTAGTTTTATCAGTACTGAGACAAAGTGCAGGACCTTGAACACACTGGGCACAAGCTCTACCACTGATGAACACTGCCTGTAGTCCCAACACTTGGGAAGTGGAGGCAGGAGGATCAAAAATTCAAGGCTAGCCTCAGCTACATTGTAAATTTGAGGCCAGCCGAGGTTACATGAGACCCTGTCTCTAAATAGATTAGTAAATAAATAAGAATTACACACACATACATATATATATATTCATCTATATATTTATACTATATATATATATATATATATATATATATATATATAGAGAGAGAGAGAGAGAGAGAGAGAGTCTAAATATAAAGATAAACTCAAAGTGAAAACAGACTGAACCTTATATGTGACTAAAATAATAATACAAAGAAGGTAGTAAGATAAAAATACCAGGAAACATACCAAAATACCAAGCTTACATGAAGTTGCAACTTCTCGCATGTCTCTAAATGGCTGCAGTAAATACTGGAAGAATGTGGTTGCTATGGTAACTAATTCTTGATAGACTTCATCTTCCTTTCGATAAACTTTCATTAATGCTACCATGGTATTGGCTTTCCCGTGATCTTGAAGAACCTAGAGGGTAAAATGTAAATAGAGCTTGAATCTGGACATTTAAAAAAATCATACAAAAAATAAATAAAAGAAACCCAATATTAAATTTAAAATAACAATTTTAAAACAGCAATTTTAAACTGCATGAACATGAAAATGTTCTCCTACCAAAGGCCCAATAACACAAGAGTTAAATAAGATGGGGGGTCTGTGGAATACTATCACAGTCATTCAACACTGGTTTATGACTATTTAATAATTTGAGGGTTATCATGGTGGTTCAAGCCTATAATCCCAATACTTGGGAAGCTAAAATAAGAGTGTTACTGTGAGTCTGAGGCTAGCCTGGGCTAAGTAGTTCCAGGTCAGCCTGAGCTACAAAGCCAAGCAAACATAAAGACTACACTTCTGTTGATGCGACACACTTAGTACTTCTACCCTCCATATCTAAGTCCCAGATGGACAGGTGAATTACCACATGAATACCTTGATAGTAGAGCTGACTAGAATATAACAGAGGGAATGAACTTGAACTTGAGGAGAATGTAACTTTCCAGTATACAGAGGTTAAGAATTGGGGGTAGGGTTAAGAATATAAGAAATGAAATGTCAGGAACCAATTGTGAGCTGGTCTGGTGGACCGGACCTGTAATTCGGCTACTCTGGGATGATAAGGCAGAAAGAGGCTCTGGCCTTCACTATGACTACTCTGGGAAGCTGAAACTGGTTCAATGCTGGAACAGAAAGCTTCTGAAAAGCATGGTGGACACATGAGGAAAACAGAACAAGACCTGTGAGGCTGGGCTACAGGAGGAAAGGAGGGAGCAGTAAGGGTGAAACTAAGCCTGCCTGGGCTAGAGTTCAAGGGCAGCCTGGGCAACCTAGTCAGACACTGCCTGAAAACAGAACGAGGGAGGGAGATGACTCATCACTAGAGTGCTTGCCCAACATGCATTCACAAGGCTCAGGTCCAACCCTAGTACTAAACAGCCAAGTCTGATATAAATGATCAGGCTAAGGACCAAACGCTGGCTGGCCTGAAAAGTCTCCTGTCGTTTCTTTCCTCATATTATACAGTGAAGTCAACACCATGAGGAGTAGGTGTGTTAGTTTGTAGAGTAAGGTGATCCCAGCTGAGCCAGAGCTGCTGACAAAAGCCTATACTCCCAGTCTTTCAGAGAGTCATCAAAGTATGGGGGTATCCTGAGCTACATGGTGAGTTCCAGGACAGCCTGAGCTGTATGAGTCCCTGTCTCAAAACAAAGATCCCACAAACAGAATCCTTCTAAAAGCCATTTTAAGTTTTGTTTGTTTGTTTGTTTTTTCGAGACGGGTTTCTCTGCGTAGCCTGGCTGTCCTGGAACTGATTCTGTAGACCAGGCTGGCCTCGAACTCAGAAATCCGCCTGCCTCTGCCTCCCAAGTGCTGGGATTAAAGGCATGTGCCACCACCGCCCGGCTGCCATTTTAGTTTTAAAAGACTCATTCTAGATTTAGCTTAATATACAACAATCAAGATTTTGCTATATGGCTGAATTCTTCTTACACCTCCCCTTCCTCAAAAGAAACACAGCAAAACCACTGCTTAATGACGACTCATAGTTAGCTTCAGTTGTGAACTTGACTCCTGGGAAGGGAAGCACAAGAGCAACTGCCTCCATCAGATTGGCCTTTTCTTGCTTGCTAGCAAATGTGGGTAGTTGGGTACCTGGGGGCAGGTGGTTCCGGGCTAAGAAAGGTAGCTACACAAGCCAGTAACCAGCCTTCGTCCTGTCCGTTATCTGTGCTCCAGAACCTACCCTGGCTTCCCTTGATGATGGAATGTAACCTGTAAGCCAAATAAGCCCTTCCTGCCCAGAGTCACTTCTGAAGGTCAAAGTGTTTATCACAGCAACAGAAAACACACTAGAAACGCAGCTCAATAACGAAAAACAGGAAATGTCCCAGGAGTGTCCAGAATGCGGAATGAAGCTCTAAAACGGCTCTCTTCAGGAAAATTGTTGCTAGGTAAAACTTATACATTTTCCCTACATCTTCCAGTGAAGTGAAAAGTCCCCTCTCTTTAGGGTCTCTTAAGTTTACCACACTAATAATAAATGTGTGTGTCTCAAAATATCCGGTTCAAAAGAGCCTTCCTGTGGTTGCCATTAAAAGCTGATGAGTAAAGCCTCACTTCCCGAGGGCTTTCCATCTACTTGAAGATAAAATAAAATCCTTATTGCTTGAAGAAAAACAATAAAACTATCTTTTAAATGTCATTCATCCTGAGACAGTTTTAGCCATCCCTCATCTTCTCCAGAGAACCCCAAATTGCTTCCACTTAGCTTATGTTTTTATTCCTAGGGGCATTCCTTGTTTTCAGTTTTACTTTCATATTTCTGGCCTTTCCCATTACAACATCCTGCTCTGCCTAGAACAGGGAAAAGGTGAAGCGCAGAGCCTGGCTCAGAACTGCAAGTAAACTTTCACCTAACCCCAGGACTGGTGAAGCTTAGGCAGAGGACTGTCCTGAGTTCAAAGCCAGCTTGGACCACAGATTGAGACCCCGTTTCAAAAACAAAACAAAACAAAACAAACAAACAAAAACAAAAACAAAAAAACAAGAGAGCCAGGCGGCGCGGAGACTCACTCTGATTATAATCCTAGCAAAACACACACACACACACTACTGTGTTTCAACTTCAAGGTCCCCACTCTCTCCCAGTAGAGGCGCAGGTGCACCAGCGACGCCCGGTGCACATCACGAGTGTCCCGCGGACCCGCCCTCGGCCCGACCCAGCCCGGGACTTCGTACCTGGTCCAGCCGGGTGGCCGTTTGGCCCAGGCGCGAGCGCAGCGTCTTCTCGCGGAACTCGCTTAGGCCCTCGCAGTCTGCCGAGTCACCCGGGGCCGGGAAGAGCACGTCGCGCACGGTGGCGCCGCCGCATCCTTCGGCCGCTAGGCCCAGGTAGTGCTCCAGCTGTCGGCACAGCTCCTGAAGCGGCGCGTCGCCAGGGTCCGCAGGCGCCGGCCACAGGAGCGGCCACAGTAGTGCCCACAGCCCGCGCCCCAGGCCCCAGCCCGCGCCCCTCGCCGCATCCAGCTCGGGCGGCAGCGGCGGGAAGCAGGGCTCCAGGGCCGGCCACAGCGCCGCCAGCTGCCGGTGCGCGCCGCGGAACCCGGCGGGGGACAGCACCCCGGCCCAGCTGCATCCCCCGTCGCCCGCCTCCCGCCGCTCGCGCCGCCGCCGCTGCGCTGTGCGGTCGTGACAGGTGACGGCGAACTGGCCCTTCGCGGCGTTCCAGGCCACCAGGAAACGCAGCTGATGGCGCTCGGGCTCCGGGAAGAGGTCCTCGCGTAGCGGCACCCAACCCTCCAGGCTGTCGGGCTGCTCGCTGTCCATGGCAGCCGCACACCCTTAGACTGCAACAGGCCACGACATTTTCCGGGAGCCGCTACTGTCAGTCAGAGGCGTAGAAGCTCCCGCCCCCTCATTCTGATAGGCTGTATGAGGGAGGCTGTCCAGGGTTGGTTAAGTGAGAGCCAATGGAAAATCTTTTCGGGGAGGCGGGACAAGGTCTCCCTTTTACAACACAGGAGGCGAACCTTGAACTCACTAAGTGAACCAGGCTAGCCTTGAACTCTAAGAGATCACCCTGCTTCTGTCTCCTGAGTGCTGGCATTAAAGGCATTCTACCGCCATGTCCGTCAAAGTTTTTATTTTTAAGCCCATGTATACATGGGCAGGACGACATCGAACCTTAATACAGATGCCAGAAGAGGGCGTCATATCCCCTAGAACTGAATATTTTATGTTAACAGCTTAATGTACTCTCTAAAAGTAGTAATTCTTAGCTACTGATCCATCTCTCCAGCCCCTATCTTAGTTCTTAACATTAAAATGAGAATTTTCTTCAACAGGATCCTATTAAGTATGTGGCTCCTGAAACAAACAGACTGGCAAGATCAAACTTATATTTGAATTCAATATTTACTTATTGAGGGCTCGGGGTGTCAAAAACTAGGTCGCAGACACATTTATTTTTGCCAATATAGTAAACTTACTGAGTATCTGCTGTGTTGTTGGTATATTGAGATGGGAGAGGGGGAATGCTTAAATATATCTGCTTTCCAAGCCAGTCTGTGCCAGCATCGTCCTGACAGCACAGATTAGAGACCTAGAGAGGGAACTCATCTACAATACATGTGCACCAAGGCTAAGCAGGATGGCCTCACTACTGAAAGCATGCCACTGGGGTATTATAACAAGCTGATAGAAAGTGCTGTTGCTAAAATGCATTTCCTCACACGGCCCTAAAGTTGCCAATTCTAAACCTGCAGCCATCTTAGATTCCGACCACAACAGACAGCCATAAAAACCATTAGGATCTAAGCCGTGGTGAGCCTTGAAGAATAGGTCACACTTGTCCTCAGAAGAGGTAATTATCTATGCTAAAAAGCTGTGCCCTCAAGAGCAAGTAAACTATTCCTGGAGATGACCCAACCGGTTGGGAAGGGCCTTGAGATAAGGGCCAACTAAACCACACCTTGGTCAAGACTGCCTGCATAAGTATATCTCCTTTTTAAATGCAATTTATTCCTAGGGGAGGGTCTTTGTCCATGCTTTAGGCTCTGATGCCAAGTTTTGTCCTTCCTTCAGATTAAAACTGAAATTTTTGTCCTCCTTGTATTTGATCTGTTGGCCTTCACCACACCATCAGCCATCCTAGGTCTTCAGTTTGCTAACCACAGAAGCCTCCATAATCTTATGAGATAATTCTTCAAAATAAATCTCTCCATTGTGTAAGCATCCTGTTAGTTTACTCCATCTGAAGAGCCTTGATGTTACTACAGTGTGTGTGCTTGTGTGTGTGTGTGCTTGTGTGTGTGTGCACACTAGTGTGCACACAGGCATGCAGGAAGACATACATGTAGGATGGAATGATATTTTATGTTTTCTCCATGTATAAATAAATATATCATGAAAAAATATATCATGGGCATATCACATTAAAGAAATGTAGTCATGAGGCCGACTTGGTGATAAAGATATGATAAAGACGTGTTTAGCATGGACCCCTGGTTTCAGTCTCCCAAAACAATAGACATCTACATCATTGTTTTTAATATTTGCAAATATTGAGTTGACTATATCACAATTACCTAATGAATCACACATTGATAAAAATAGATTAATTTTGAGTTCTTCCCATCTAAACAATACTATATGGGGCTGAAGGTAGCTCAGTGGTATAACATGCTAAATATACTCCAGGCCTTAGGTGAGTCCCTCCCCAACCTCCCCACGCCCCATCTCTGCCCCACACCAAAAACCAAAACCACAACAGAACAAAGTGGTAAGCATCGTGTACATCCTTCTTTATGTGGCTTTTTTTTTCTTTTTGTTTTGTTTTATTTGATATGGAGTCTTTCTATATAGCCCTGTCTGGTCTTGAACTCCAGTGGTCATCCTGCCTCTGTCTCCCAAGTATCCAGATTACAAGAAAGTCCAGATAATTTTTCTTTTCATTTTCTTTCTAGTATTTTTGGATATACTGAAGTAATGATATTTTAAAACAGCCCAAATAGTAAAAACAAAATTCCCAGATCAAATGACCACATACAGACTTTCAAAATAAATCATTCTTTTCCCGAGTCCCAAACTCTATACACAGCTCAGCAAACTTTTTTGTCAGAATGGATTCTGAACACATGGGGCTTCGCGCAGCATTTTGCCCCCTGGCTACCAGTTAGTTACCAGTTACATGCTTATGCATATGATAGATTGAGACCTAAATACAGCTTTGCATCATCTTTCTCAAGATGTAGTTATTTATTATATATAAGTACACTGTAACTGTCTTCAGACACACCAGAAGAGGGCATCAGATACCATTACAGATGGCTGTAAGTCACCATGTGGTTGCTGGGATTTGAACTCAGGACCTCTGGAAGAGCAGTCAGGGCTCTTAACCACTGAGCCATCTCTCCAGCCCACATCTTTCACGTCATAAGAATCCTTTTACCTGCACCCTGTCCTTTCTCATCACCTAATACTACTTAAAGGAAATTGTTTAAAAGCTGATTCACACTTCTTGGGCCTTTCAAATGATTGGGGAAAAATTTAAAAACCTGAGTATTAAAAAAAAAAAAAAAAGAGGTTCTTATGTGAGATAGAGGACATAGGACAGTTTCTCCTGAGGAAGTTGTCAGGTTAGAGAGAGTAGGCCATGCGTCCTCTCCTCCACACTATGCCCCCTATACGTCATGGCCCCTCTACCCCATGCTCCCTTCCAGCCCATGGCCCCTCTATTCCATGCCACCACTACCCCATGCCCAGAGATGGGTCTTCAAAAGGACCCTTAAGAGAGCTAGCTAGCTCTGTTTGCTGCTGTTGGAGTGGTGGCTCAAGATGAGAGGATGGGCTGTTTCTGTGGAGGTGGGAAGACTCTTTGAGGTCACTTGCATCTTAGAGTTCGCCAGGAGGAAGATGATGCCTACAAAAGAGAGAGACAATAAGGAGTGTCCTAGTTCACCTTCCAAAAAAAGCTCCCTTCTCAGAGGAAAAGAGCTCACAAGGTCACAATTGGTAGTGGAACGGCAGACAACTTTGGGGAGGAATAAAACAGACTTTGGTGCTGGGGGTCGGGGGGTGCGATCTGTCTGCTGGGTCGTGGGAACTTCAGGAGAGGGCCTTCATAATGGGTTTCTCTAGACATGAGAGACTCAGATCTGAGAATGATACAGGCCCCACAGCCCAGTGACAGCCACTGAAGCAGCCAGATAATCACCTTCTCCACTGTCCTTACAGGCAGCCCACTGCTCTCAGGAGTGTGTGGAGGGAAGCCCTGCCTTGCTCCTCCTCCTGAGACAGGCATCCTGCTAAAGAGGACCACGCTACAGAGGAGAGAAACAGCGACGCTCAGAAAACCTTTGAAACAATCTACAGAGCTGGATGTTCAATTGCTAACACTGAGAGACCTAAAACTGTGCCACCTAAGAAGGAACAGAAACCACAGGCTCTGCTGAATCTTCATTCAGAGGGAGGGGAAGAGTTCCCACACTGCAGAGGATGATGGGAGAGAAAACACGGTTGCCTTTGCATTGCCCCCAGAACTGTTTGCTCAAAACACTTTGAGAAAACTGAGGGGGAAGGCACCCAGCCCAGGACTGTCGGTCTCCATTCAGGCCTGGCCATGACAGCACCAGCCCTTTCCGTGCGCCCAGCCATCTGAGTCGTGCGCCCAGCTATCTGAGTCTCAGGTCTCAGCCCCCACAGTAAACGAAGTGCTTCAGAGCACAGCCTGTGACCTCCCCTGGTGACACTTGAGTGGTAAGAAGTGGCAAGGCTGCTGTGGCAGGCCTATATTTGGACTGTCACTCATGGCAGGCCTGTTGCTATTTGTGGTGAACGCTAGCTCATGTTACCATCCAGCTTTGGCACCCCACTTCCCAGGGTGGACTAGGCAGGGCCAGCTTGCAGAGCACTCAGAGGTCACTGGGAAGGGGAGCTGGCCAGACAGAAATCCAGTTTTCCAGCAGAAACCTAGGACGTTGGAGTTAAAAGACGCATGTATGGGCCTTTAAAATAGCAGGCAAGTTTGGGGATAATTGTGTTATGGTAATGCAAATTATATTATTTCACTGTAACTACACAGCCACTATGTTAATGGACCACCTTTCCTTTAGCTGCATGGGGATAACATAGGACAGTACAAATGTAAATTACACTTGATGGTCAATGTTTTCTACACCTGCTTGAACTTGCAAGAATTCATCTTGCCTGAAGACGGTACCAGGCATGAAAAGTGCCCTAAAGCTGGCAGAGGCTGGCAGTTCTTGACCTGTGTCTTTCCGGTGTTTTTAGCACAGGGCCTGTTTGCTTGAATGGATGGGGCTCTAGGCACAGCTACTATCTGCCTATGTGTTGATAAGTAAATACTCCTACAGTTTAATCTGCCAATGCATTCTGAAGACTCTTGATTTCCACGCTGTGATTCAAACACTGAAACATCGATGTTTTCTTGCTGATTTCTGTGTGTGCTACAGGTAGCCTCCTCTTAAAGAAAGCCTTGGGGTCTGCGCTGTGCCTGGGTAACTGGTCAGAACCATTTTTACCATACTATATAGCTAACGTTGAAAGGGAAATTTTCTTTAGCTGTGCTTCAGGCATCTCTAGGAGTTGCGTAGATGAGCATTTATAATTATACACAAAACAAAATGATGTCTTTGACATCATGGTCTCACCTCTAGGAAATTATTTTCAGCAGACTCTCAGATATGCTAAGGGTCCCTAGAAGGAGAAAAAAAAATAAGACTTTTCCAATTGAATCATAAAGACACATCTTATACATAGGACTCAGGCAAATATCTTCTTTTTTTATTTATTTTCAATTCTGTATATATGGTTGTACGTGCATGAAGATATATGTTTATGAGTACAGGTCCGCATGGAGGCCAGAGGTGTCAGAGCCTGAGCCTGGGCAAGCTGGAATTCCAGGCTGTGTGGGCAGCCCAGTGTGCGTGCTAGGAATCAAACTGGATCCTTAGCAAGAGCAGCAAGCAGGAGTAACAGCTAAGCCAGCACTCCAGGTGCAGAGAGGGGCAGTCTCCTAATGTCTGCAGTATGGTCTGTGGTTCATTATTCTCCTAAACTTTCATTTCACACTTTATAAAATGCAGTTTGTCATCAGTGTTCCCCGACCCCGTTCTGATCCCACTAAGAAACTGAAGGAAAGCTAGAGTGTGGGAGCCGAGGGGAGCTGTGTGCTGGGGCCTGTGCTCGTGGAGCCCGGCTTTGCTGCTGCTGAACACGCAGACCAGATGGCCATCAGAGAGAGCAGATGCTGCCAGGGAAGGCTGGGCTCCTAGTAGCATGCGTTAAAGGATTGTCAGTCTTCTTGCTGGTGTGTTCCCCATGGCTCAGGTTGGTTTTTTGAGCTCCAGCTTCTGTCTGTCTCTCTGTCTCTCTCTGTGTCTCTGTCTCTGTCTCTTTGTCTCTGTCTCCCCCCCCCTCTCTCTCTCACACACACACACACACACACACATATACACACACACACACACACATATACACAGAGAGAGAGAGAGAGAGAGAGAGAGAGAGAGAGGTGCAAATTTTATTTTTAGAGAGTCTATCCTCCATGCATAGGAAGCCTGAGGTTAGATCTCCGCTCTCACTGGACTGGTGACTAGCTGTCAGCACAGAGAAATCCTTGACAAATTGATTATAAGGAAGCTCCTTGTTCCCCCACCAAAAGAAAAGAAAAAGAAAAGAAAAAACCCTCAGTTTTGACATATTAAAATCTAAAAATTGAATTAGGGGGCTCTTCAGCCCTAGAACACCACATCTCCCCTTAGGCCACTGGGTTGGTTTTGTGTGGGCAAGGGTGATCTCCTCAGTCGGTGGCTGCAGCTGAGTGTGAGGGGGCTCTGACCTTGGCCTTGGTTCCTTCTCCATCCCCAGCTGCTCTCCTGGGCCCAGTGTTCCCAGAGCAGCCAATTCCACACTGCTATGGCCACTTCATTCTGAGTCTTCATTCATGCCACGTGCATGAAGCCTTTCACTCCCCATCTCTGGTCCTCACCATTCACAGGTGTCCAGGTAGGAGGCTTCTAAACTGACCCAGGCAGAAGATGTTGGTCCAAATAACGATAATACCAGTAACAACAACAACAGGAACAAAAGCCCTGGATGTTTATTGACCAATTACATAAAATGCCAACCTTATTAGGCAGATGCTAATTAATAAGACTGCTTTATTGTCCATGAAAGTGAGGTCTAATGAGGTGGTTTAGCAATGTCACCCTGTTAGGGTGTCTCAGAGTCAGAGTGTAAACCCAAGACTATGTGAATCCAGAGGGCAGCGGCCTTGGGGAGAGAGGACAGGTGTGTGTGTGTGTGTGTGTGTGTGTGTTAGAGTATCTATAGATTCTATGCCCAGAGCCATAGTAACTTACCACTCCCAACACTGGACGTTACCCAGGAGTTCGTCTCTGGCTTGAGATCAAATGTCTCACTATTAATGAAAGGGTAGAATGGCTGGTCTTCATGAAGGATGGATGAAGGCTGGGTAGGAGAGGTGGGTAGCTAAGGAGCAGCAGCAAAAGAAGTGACAAGCTGTTAGCAGGAAGAACCTGAGTGAGATGAGATTTAACTAGGAGTCCCGGAGCGGGGTTGATCAAAGGAGCACAGAAGTCCACTAGCAAAGGAGTGTGTGTGTCATCACTTTGAGAGTGAAAAGCTAGGGAGTGCAGATCGTTCCAGGGATCCCAAAGAGCTGAGCCTGCCCAGTGACGGAGCCTTCAGAATTCAAGATGGCGCACTATGCTTCCAAATGTCTGTTCCCGGCAGAGCCATGGGGCCCACAGCCAGAAGATGGAGAACAGACAGCTTCAAGGAATATTCCTGCCTGCAGAGCAGGTGTGATATTGGAGCCTCAGGGAGAAACTGTGATTTTAGTTTATGGGACCAGAGGCTGGGTGTAAGAAAGACAGAAGGTAGCAAGGCTGAGAAGTCTTGTCCCAGTCCCAGACGGGGTGATAATCCCTTATTTAACGGTCTGGGGTATCCACAAGAGCAGGGCCCATGTCTCACTCCCGTGTCGCCTAGCACCTGGTGGTGTCCTGTTCTCTGGAGTCCACTCTTTGTCATCCCCAGGAACAGTCAATGCTCAGCCGAATGAGTGGAAGAGTATAGCGCAGACACAGTGAGATCAGCAGGGCTGGCAAAGAACCACAGGTTTACTCCAGACGGTAATTCTGAGAATGCAGGCATCCTGATCATTTCATGTTGCCCAAAGCCAGGAGTGCCAGAATTTCTGAGGCTCTGGATGACCTCGGGGCTTGCCTTATTCAGGAAGCTGAGGCAGCAGCCAGCAGCCGGGGGCCCAGGTAGGGGTGAAGATAGGATAAAGCTAAATGAAGCCCAGGTTTGCTGCTCCCACCCCCACCCCCTACCCCCCACCACACACACACACACACACACACACACACACACACACACACACACCACTGCCACTGCCACTGCCACTGCTGCCACCGTCTGAGATATGGCCCCTGGGGAAGCTGTGAGCTCATCCCCTCGGGTGTCATTTCCAGACTACCGACCCTCTACTTCATTCTCTCCCCTCGTCCCCCATGATGCCGAATCAGAGCTTATGACAGATATTAGCAGTAAGACCTTCTTTCCATGTAGTGGGAATGCCCAAATAGATGGGCATTCAGACATTCAGGATTGAGAAAACAGAACTCAAGGCCTCTTAGAAAAGATTGAGATGTTCTATTGAGAATCATCCACAAGTAAGAAATGAACCGATCCAGGCTGTTCACGATGAGAGGGACCATACTTGAATTTCCACAGCAAGGAGGCAATTTGGGTCTTGGAAACCATTGAAGGGAAAAATAGATTTACACGTAAGCAATGTGCACAGAAACCTGCAGGCGCTGTAGATCCTTCAAAAATGTGTTATGTAAAAGCATATTCTATGTTAGAAATGTCATTTGTTGGTCATTTATACAAAAAATAAGCATGTAGGACTTGGAGGTGGGGAAGGGACAGAGACAGGCAGCTATTTTAAATTTTTTCTTTTTCTTTTTTAAATATTTATTTATTTATTTAATGTCTATGATGGATACACTGTAGCTGTACTGATGGTTGTGAGCCATCATGTGGTTGCTGAGAATGAAGGTTGCTCACTCTGGTTTGCCCCAGTTGCTCCGGCCTAAAGAGTTATTTATTATTATATCTAAGTACACTGTACCTGTCTTCAGACACACCAGAAGAGGGCGTCAGATCTCATTACAGATGGTTGTGAGCTACCACGTGGTTGCTGGGATTTGAACTCAGGACCTTCAGAAGAGCAGTCAGTGCTCTTAACCACTGAGCCATCTCACCATAACCTTAAATTTTTTCTTATAATCATAAGTCTCTCGATAGTAAGCTCCCTTCTCTATCAAACTGAGACACCAACATAACTTTTAGTTGAATGAAAACAAAACAGCATGTGGACATTAAAATTTCTGGTAAATAATTTAAAAGTAAAACAGAAATGCATGTGTAGGGTGTGTGTATATGTATGTGTATGTGTGTGTATGTGTGTGTGTGTTCATATGAGTGTGTGTGTATGTATATATATATATATGTGTGTATGACTGTGTGTTTATATGAGTAAGTGTGTGTATGTGTGTATATGTGTATGTGTGTGTTTATATGAGTAAGTGTGTGTATATGTGTATGTGTGTATGTGTTTATGTGTGTATTTATATGAGTAAGTGTGTGTATATGTGTATGTGTGTTTATGTGTATGTATGCATGTATGTGTGTGTTTATATGAGTAAGTGTATGTGTGTATATGTGTATATATGTGTGAAAGTGTATGTGTGTGTGTTTATGTGTGTGTTTACATGAGTAGGGGTATATGTGTGTATGTGTATATATGTGTGTATGTGTGTATGTGTATATGTGTGTGTATGTGTATATATTTATATGAGTAAGCATATGTGTGTGCATGTGCATGTGAGCCCAGATGTTGATGTCAGGTTCCTTCATTAATCACTCTCCCTGTATCTTTTGAGACAGAGACTGTCACTGAACCCAGAACTCATTGATTGGGTTAGGCTAGCCAGCCGATCGATAAACTCCAGGAGTCTGCATGTCTCTGTCCCTTTCTCACCTCCCAGTGTTGGGTTACAAACACATGCAGCTGCAGCTGCTTTTACATGATCTGAACTCGAGTCCCTGGGCTTCTGTGGCAGGCACATTACTGACCAGGCCACCTCTCCAGCCCTAAAAATGCATCTTTTAATGAAGTGGACAAGACTTTGTTCATTTAAATGCAAAAGGCTCAACCCAGATTTGAAAATCAGACCATCTAGAACGCAGCAGGAATGAGTGTGTATTTAGTTTTTCAGTTTGTCCGTGCAAACAGACTGTGCTCGCCCGTGTAGGTAGATGGGAATGGAGGCAGTTTATAACAATGTCATTCCTTTCTTTTAGCTCCTGAAATATACGCCAAAATTATATAATTACCTATCATGAACATTCATTTTAAATAATATATCAGCTGACAACTTGATTAGATCCTCTTGCAATTTTGTTGGAAGCAAAGAGCTGGAAAGCACTTACCTTGACATTTTTTTTCCTTCCCCATTCATTAATGTCACTCACTCTTGGCATTGATGTCAATCTTCCAGACTGTCCTTTCATCTAGCCCCCTGGAGGCTTTATTAAATTCCCAAGCAATGAAATCTTACTGTGCAATGTAATATCCAGAATGAACAGGAAGTATCATTCTTGCTTTCATGATAAGAGAAAGGGCTATTGAGAAAAGAGAACCTCAGAGGTTGGCTTGTTCCCAGACAAAGCAGCTCTGAGAAAGGCTAAATACAAACCGGAGTATCAAAAAGCTGATAACTCTTCATAATATCAGTGCCTGAATTCCCCATGGAAAGCCCCGCATGCACGTGCCACGGTGTGGAGATCAGCATTATCAATGCCGTCTTTTGAAGGAGCTCGACTATGAACAAAAGAGGGGGTGATAATATGAGGAGAGAAAGAGGGTTATTTTTAGGCTGGCATAATTCATATATATTCAATATAGTGTACCAATGTGATATTTTGTGGAAGTGCCAAATGATCAAGATCCCTTCTAACTAAATTATGACACAGGGCAGAAGAGTTAATATATCCTTGAGGCAAAACTGTGAAGGTATACTGCTGGCCTTGCCAACTAAAAGCAAATTGCTTCTGGTGGTCCTTATAGACAGGTACTGAGAAGAAGGCATTTGCCAGATCAATAGCCGCATACCAGGTGCCAGGAGATGTGTTAATTTGCTCAAGTAAGGAAACTACATCTGGTACAGCAGCTGCAATTCGAGTTACTACCTGATTTAGTTTTCAATAGTCAACTGTCATTCTCCATGATCCATCTGTTTTCTGCACTGGCCAGATAGGAGAGTTAAAGGGAGAGGTGGTGGTTACCACTACCCTTGCATCTTTCAAGTCCTTGATAGTAGCAGTAATTTCTGCAATTCCTCCAGGAATATGATACTGTTTTTGATTCACTATTTTCTTTGGCAGAGGCAACTCTAAAGGCTTCCATTTAGCCTTTCCAATCATAATAGCTCTCACTCTACAGTTCAGGGAACCAATATGAGAATTCTGACAATTTCTAAGTATATCTATCCCAATTCTACATTCTGGAACTGGGGAAATGACCACAGGATATGTTCAGGGACCTACTGGACCTACTGTGAGTCAGACATCAGTCAAAACTCCATTAATCACCTGCCCTCCATAAGCCCCTACTCTAACTGGAGGGCCACAATGTTTCTTGGGATCTCCAGGGATCAGTGTCAACTCAGAACCAGTATCCAATAAACCCTGGAAAGTCTGATTATTTCCTTTTCTCCAGTGTATAGTTACCCTTGTAAAAGACCGTAGGTCCCTCTAGGGAAGAACTGGAGAAAGGGTAACAGCAAAACTTTTAGGTGTTTCATAACAAATTATTCCACAGCTTGGTAACCTAATATAATCAATATTTATTATCTTACATGGTTTGTGAGGGCTGTGAATGGGGAAGAGGTCATGGGGTGACCCTAGTTAGGGGTGACACTCCTAATGTACCTTTCTGCAGCAGTGTCTCCAACTCCCTGTGCTCCCCAGACAGCCTTAGATCATCAGAGTCTCCGTGTGTTTTTGCTGAGCAATTGTAAGTCAGCTCCGGCTGGGACAATTCAGTGACTTTGATTGCCATGATGTGCGTTGTGACCATTAGCTTCTTGCATAAGTTCTGAACCTATGTCATTCCATGCTCAGCCGCTGCAATTCCCTTGTTGGGAACTGGTGTTCACCTCTTCTATGTCCTAGGACTCTGAACATCCACTGACTGAGAAGGGCTGCCCTGTGTCAATGGAGGAGGAAGCAAAGGAGGAACAGGGGCTAGGCAGGTCAGCAGCCTCCAAAGACTTGCACTTTTATCACATGGACCTGTATGACTCTGAAGATAGACTGCAGCTCTTCCCAGGAGACAGCAGCAGAATCAGGAGAGAAGTAACCCAAGCTGAAGATGACCGTGAATTAGAGGATGAATTTGTAGATGAACACAGACTGGGGACTCTGGGGTATCCTTCTTACGGGACGAGGAGGAGGGACCCAGGCAGGGAGCAGAGAGACTGGAGGCTTAGTGGTGAGGCAGCTGAGGCCGAGGACCTGGGCTACGGAGGAGGGCAAGACCCTCTTGACCAGTGCCAAGACCTCCGGGAAGCCTACAGGTACACACATGGCCGTGCCAGCGAGGAGTATGAATGCTATGTCATCCCAGAGGAGGAGGACGAAGAAGAGCCTGCTGATGTCTTCTGTGTCACTTGCAAAACTCCAGTAAGAACTGTTGAGAAGGATTTTGATACGCACAAAGAACATGAAGTCACCCCAATCAGCAAAGCTCTGGAACACGCCAAGGTAACAGATCTCCTTCCAGCTTTGTCTGGAGAGTGTATGTATGTCTCAGGGAGGCGGGCAGGGAATCAAACCTACAGGCCTCTACCCCGAGAGATGGTTCAGCAATTAAGAGCACTGGCTGCTTTGCCGAGGTCTTGGGTTCAATTCCCAGCATCCACATAGTGACTCACAACCATCTGTAACAGCAGTCCCAGGGTCCCTGATGCCCTCTTCCAGGCTCTGTGGTCATCAGGAACACACATGGTGTACAGATAGACATGCAGGCAAACATCAGTACACATATATTTTAATTTAAAAAGGACAGGATAAGCCTCTCATTAATGCTTTGCTCTGCCCACTTCCACAGGATGAAATTCACAAAAATATGTGCAAATTGGAACAGCAGATTATTGAGATGGAAAATTTCGCTAGCCACCTGGAAGAAGTGTTCATTACTGTGGAGGTAAGACCATGAGTGGTGATTTCACCACATGTAGCTCCCATCTGGGGCCACGTCAAGCCGCTGCTCCTAGCGAGCTACAGAAGCCATTTCTTGGAATGTGCCAGCCTGCCCCCTCCCCTCAGCTAGCCGTAGGTCTTCACCACCCCTGGGTGACCACAGAGGTGACTGTCACTCACCTTCCTCCCGTACTATGTCCTCTAGGTGGAAAATGCTGGCGTATGTGTGAGTGTGTGTGTGTGTATGTGTGTGTGTGTGTGTCCAGGCCTACTATATGGGATGTTCTTTTTTTTTGGTTTTTCGAGACAGGGTTTCTCTGTGTAGTCCTGGCTGTCCTGGAACTCACTCTGTAGACCAGGCTGGCCTCGAACTCAGAAATCCGCCTGCCTCTGCATCCCAAGTGCTGGGATTAAAGGTGTGTGCAAATACTATCCAGATTTATAAATGTTTATTATATGAATAAGTAAAACAGAAGCTGTCCAATCAAAGTACCAATTGCAGGGGGTTTAATTTTTGTTGTTGTTTTGTTTTGTTTTGTTTTGTTTTGTTTTGTTTTGTTCTAACAGTGGTGACTTCATGGTAGCACCATCCAGATGGTGAAGTGAACAGTTTTCTTCTGTCTCTGGAGTTGGTGTGGGGCAGGAGGGTATGCGTGTGTTTGTGTACATATGTGTTTGCAAGTACACATACACATGTATTTGCATGTGGAAGCCAGAGGTCAGTTTGGGCTTCTTCCTCAGCCTCTCTGTGCCCCATTTTTTGAGACTGGGTCTATCACTGAAATTGGAGCTCTCAAGCTTTACTAATCTAGCTGGCCAGAAAGACGTAGAGATCTCCGTCTCAGCTGTCCTCAGTGTTGGAACGACAAACGCTCACTGCTGCACCCGGCTTTTTATACAGGTGCTGGACCCCCCCAACTCAGGTTTCCATGGCAACCACTTTACCACTGAGCCACAGCGTCCACAAGCCTCAGTCCTGGGTGGGCTTTTTGTTTGTTTGATTGGTTGTTTTTGTCCTTTCTTTTCCTGCTTTTGGGCTCATTCTGAGACTCCCTTGGGTGCTATCTGATGTCCTGCTATATAACCAGACACAGTTGTTGTCTCGTTCTCTAGAGTTTTAAATTGTAGGTGTGTGGGGTATCTATTACGTGAAAGTGTTTCCGCTTTGAAAATGTTTATTGTGTATATTCATTGTATATGGTACTATGCAATGTAAGGACATTTTCACACATGTATATAATGTGTGTTGCGTATATTTCTCCAAACCCACTTCCCCCTTTTTTTTGTTGTTTTTGTTTTTGTTTTGTTTTTTTGAGACAGGGTTTCTCTGTATAGCCCTGGCTGTCCTGGAACTCACTCTGTAGACCAGGCTGGCCTCGAACTCAGAAATCCGCCTGCCTCTGCCTCCCAAGTGCTGGGATTACCCACTTCCATTTTTTATCTCTTTTATTTCTCTCCCCTTAGTACTCTCTGTTCCCTAGACAGTTTTGTGACCTATGTTCATACATAATTTTATGAACATATGTGAGATTTAGGAACAACAAATGAGAGAGAATGAGTCAAGCGTGGTAGCTCACACCTTTAATCCCAGCACTCGAGAGGCAGAGGCAGGTGGATTTTTGAGTTCGAGGCCAGCCTGGTCTGCAGAGTGAGTTCCAGAACAGCCAGGGCTACACAGAGAAACCCTGTCTCAAAAAACTGAGAGAGAGAGAGAGAGAGAGAGAGAGAGAATGAATGTATATTTGTCTTCTGAGACTAGCTTAATTCATTTGACTATATTATTTCTAGCAGCACTCATCTTCCTACAAACAATTCCACTGTGTCTATATACATTTTCCTTACCCATCCTTCTGTTGATGGACACTTGGGTTAGTTCCATAACTTAGCTGTTATGAATAGCTGCAATAAACACAGATGTTCAATGTCTGTGGCAGGCTGACTTGGGCCAAATGGGGACTATATATTCAGCTTTTTAGGAAACTCTGTACTGATTTCCATGGTGCCGGGACCAGTTTACATCCCTAACAGTGGTGTATGCAGATCCCCTCTTGTCTGCACACTTGACAGCAGTTATTTGTCAAGCAGGTTTTAATTTTTCATGCACCCTCACTCTGGCTGGTTATCATTCCTCCAACACAGACACACTTCTAGCGTGCATTGGTTATACAAATAAGTATCTGTATTGTCCCTTTTAATGTAGCCACTTTGCAGGCTTTCTGACAACACTGTCAAGAACTTATAATTCCAAAATTAGTGGCTATGTCCTGGGCCAAGTGTGTCCAGATTCTTGGTCTCTTATTCACAAGTGAAATGAAAGCCCACACAAATTGCTAAGTAGAAAAAAATGGACTCACAGCTGGATGATAGAACAGATCAGAAATACACGGATGGGACTGCCAACAGAGCTGGACCTGGTAACGCACACCTCTAATCTTACCACCTAGGAGGCAGAGGCAGGCAGATTTCTGTGAGTTCGAGGCCAGCCTGGTCTACATCGTGAGTTCCAGGACAGCCAGGGCCACATAGAGAGACCCTGCTCAAAAAACCCAAAAACACCAAAATGTTGACAACAAGATACATGAATGAGAGTACTCAAGGGTCCTGATCATTATTTGGGTTCTCTTTACTATTTGGGGATTCCTTTATGGGGAAAAAGAGGTGTTTGGACATTAGGGTTATAATTTGGGAAATTCGGTAGTACTATGTGTAATTTTCTGAGGAACCACCAGACTGATTTCCTGAGTGGTTGTACCAGCTTGCAGTCCCACCAGCAATGGAGGAGTGTTCCTTCCTCTTTCTCCATATCCTTGTCAACATCTGCTGTCACCTGAATTTTTGATCTTAGCCATTTTGACTGGTGTGAGGTGGAATCTCAGTGTTGTTTTGATTTGATTTCAATCCCTGATGATTAAGAATGATGAACAATTTTTCAGGTGCTTCTCAGCCATTTGGTATTCCTCAGTAGAGAATTCTTTGTTTAGCTCTGAGATATATAGATATAGATATAGATATAGATATAGATATAGATATAGATATAGATATAGATATAGATATAGATATAGATATATCCCTGGGTGTCCTGGAACTCACTCTGTAAACCAGGCTGGCCTTGAACTAAGAAATTCACCTGCCTCTGCCTCCCAAGTGCTGGGATTAAAGGCATGCACCACCATGCCCGGCTGTACCCCATTTTTAATAGAGTTATTTGGTTTTCTGGAGCTCTTTGTATATATTAGATATTAGTCCCCTATTGGATTTAGGATTGGTAAAGTTCCTTTCTTTTTGCTGAAAGAACCCTAATATAGCTGTCTCTTATGAGGCTATGCCAGTGCCTGGCAAACAGAAGTGGATGCTCACAGTCATCTATAGGAAGGAACATAGGGCCCCCAATGAAGGAGCTAGAGAAAGTACACAGGAGCTGAAAGGGTCTGCAACCCTTTAGGTGGAACAACAATATGAACTAACCAGTACCCCCAGAGCTTGTGTCTCTAGCTGCATATGTAGCAGAGGATGGCCTAGTCTGCCATCGGTTGGAGGAGAGGCCCTTGGTCTTGTGAAGATTATATGCCCCAGTACAGGGGAATGCCAGGGCCAGGAAGCAGGAGTAGGTGGGTTGGGGAGCAGGGCAGGAGGAGGGTATAGGGGACTTTTGGAGAGGATAACATTTGAAATGTAAATGAAGAAAATATCTAATAAAAAAATAATTTGGAAGATTCACTACTTTGACTGCCAGTCTGTGATTACATGAACCCTTACTCACTGCCCATGTCCCTTCTCAGGATGCATCTGATTTTTTTAAAAGATTTGTTTGTTTATTTATTTATCTATTTATCTATTTTATGCTTATGAATACACTGTAGCTGTCTTCAGACACACCAGAAGAGGGCATCAGATTCCATCATTACAGATGGTTGTGAGCCACCATGTGGTTGCTGGGAATTGTACTCAGGACCTCTGGAAGAGCAGTCAGTGCTTTTAACCACTGAGCCATCTCTCCAGCCCGATGCATCTGATTTTAATCATGATGTATACCCAATTATGTGTGAGCATAAGATGGTAAATAAATGTTCAGTCTTCTTTCTAAAAGTTCACTTTGAAGATACAGTTTGACATATTATCCTTGCACCCAAATCCAGTCTAGGCCACATCAGTCCCTATCCCATCATTCTGGGTTGTGTTCTAGGATGTTTTAATGAAACCAGGGTGTTATCAGGGGTCACTAAGAAAAGCAGGTGTTTCCATTGTTTAAAGCATGTATACATGCAGTTCTGTGCAAATAGAGGTCCTAGATTGCTAACAGGTTGCTAGGCACGCTGTTCAGAGTAGGGGATGTGCAGAGCCCAAAAGAAGTGGAGTCCAAGGTTGCTAAGCTGTTCCCTGTGTCTGCATTGCCCCAAAAGGGGCCTCTTTCCTTTAATGCCCCGCCCTTCTTGTCCTGACTTGGGGCAAATGTGGGCTCTCCTTGCATAGACCGACCTCACTGAGCTGAAAGCTGTTCTTAGTTGTCCACTGGTCATACTGTTCCCCTAGAGTAGGTGGAAGGAGAGCGGATAAGAGTGAGAGGGCAGGACAGACTCCCATGCTCAAACTGGAGAGACTGGTCCGAGTTAAGAGCACTGCTCTTCCAGAGGACCTGGGTTTATTCCTCAGTGGTGCACAATGGCCTATAATTCTAGTTCTGGGCATCTAATGCCCCCTTCTGGCCTCTATGGGCACTGCACCCATGTGGTGGACAGACATGCATGAAAGCAAAACTCAAAATGTTTAGGTTCCTTGTGCTCTGTTTTGTCATCCTGTTCTCAGACCTGAGTCACTTCATCTCCAGTGAGGACGCCGGAAACATCCTGTGATCCTCACTGGAGGCTCATCTATTGCTTTACCCTCTCACTCTTTTTTTTGTTGTTGTTTGTTTGTTTTGGTTTTTTTTTGAGACAGGGTTTCTCTGTGTAGCTCTGGCTGTCCTGGAACTCACTTTGCAGACCAGGCTGGCCTCGAACTCAGAAATCCGCCTGCCTCTGCCTCCCAAGTGCTGGGATTTTAATTAACGACTCTCGGCACAACTCCTAGAAGCCTCATAGGATGAAAGTGGCAACAGTCAAAGGCCATCGTGGGTTTCCAGTATTAGAAATGGAGGCTCGAAATCCTTCTCTATTCGCCATTTCCCAGCCTCTGTGCTCCCAGTTTAAATACGGTAGGCACCGGCCAGGCAGTGCACGCCTGTAATCGCAGCACTTGAAAAGCTAAGGCAAGAGGATTGCTGTGAATTCCAGGCCAGCTTGGCCTGCACAGTAGGTACTAGGCCATACAGGGTCATCTAATAAGATGCTATGTCAACAAAACAACAATCCATAAATACCACACATTCCAGACCCAGTATCTACATCCTTCTTCTTGCTTTTCCTCATCTATCAGGCAGTGAGTGCCACTTGCCACAACCCCTCTGTCCCTCTCAGGTCTTATATCTCTCCTCACTGGCATGAACCAAGTTGATATACTCCTGGTGTTGATATAGTCCATATAACAGTTAATGAGGACAAATACTGTGAGGAGTGAGAGTGCAGGGTGGAACAGCAGGTGAACATCTCTCAGGGCCAACAGTTTTTTTGCCTTGAAGTCAAAGTGTCCAGCACCAAGCTGATTAGCTATTGATAGGCTCCCAGTGTGGTTGCCATGGTGATGGGAGGTAGCAAAAAACAGGGAGAGGATTGCAACCGCTGTCAGGAAAGACAGGAGCGCTTTCTGGTAAGAATATTTGGGGTGAGGGTGGGGGACTGAGCACACATCTCAGTTGGTAAAGCCTGAGGATTTGAGTTTGACCCCTAAGAACTCACATAGAAAAGCTGTGTGTAGAGGCGGCATGCTTGTAATTCCAGTGCTGAGGCAGAGACGGGAGCATCTCTGGGGCTTGCTGGCCAGCCAGCCTACCTTAACTGGCATGCTCCATGCCAGCAAGAGACCCTGTGGCTGGTACCTCTGAGGTTGTCCCCTGGCTTCTACATGCACAAACATGTATGTGCACATACATGTTCATATGCATTAGTTAGGTAATTAATTAGTGATCATGCCCAGGGACCTAAGAAGGAGACTCTGTTTCCAGTCCTCAGCATTCACTGCAGCACACTGCTGAGACACAGAGTAATGTGACAGGATGAACAGGTCAGGGTCTCATGTCCCCAGTGACTCTGGCCAACCTATCCCATCCACTGAAATGACAGTTGAGGTCCACTGTCTTGCAGGAGAATTTTGGAAGACAGGAACAAAACTTTGAGTGCCATTACAACGGGATCTTGGAAACCCTCGCTCAAAAGTACGAAGAAAAAATTCAAGCTCTGGGGGAGAAAAAGAGAGAGAAGCTGGAAGCATTATACGGACAACTGGTCAGCTGTGGAGATAACCTCGATGCCTGCAGGGAGCTGATGGAAACTGTAGAGGAGATGTGTCACGAGGAAAAGGTGGAGTTCTTAAAGGTCTGTGACGAATCAGGAAAGAAAGCCATGAAACCACGAGATGAGATGCTGGGTCTAGTCTCAGGTGGGCTACCTACCCTCTCTCCTGGAGCACTGAGTTGACTATCTGTGGTTCCTGGTGGGAGGCTGTCCCTTCATCTCTCCTCGTCACTTCGTTGGTGCCAGACAGGCAGGGACACCACTGGTCCTTCCCTCACCAGTCCCCAGAGAGTTCCAACCTTTGTCCCTCAGACCCTTGATTGCTGACTGTCCCTCGGTCATGGAGTTGAGCAAGGAGAGTGTCCCGAGAGCTTCCTAGCTGCCTCTCGGCTCTCTCAGGGAAAGCTGGCCCACATCAGTAAGCTACTTCAAATTGCCCTGTGCCAAGGGTGGCAGTTATATAATCTTGCTTTATAACTTCATACATATGCCCCAAATCCATTTCTTAATTATATTTAAATCAATCAACAGAGTGAGAAAATTTCTACCTCAGCTAGTGATCTCACAAGGTCCCATGATCCCATGGGGCAGATGTGGTTGGTTTCACAAAGGGTTGAGGAGGGGTCTTCAGAATCGATGCTGAGTTTGCCCCCATCATGGTCCAACCCTCAGCTGCTCCTCGAAGCCCAGTCATCCATCCTTCCCACTGTGGTCATGGTAACAGATCCACAAATAAAGGCAGAGAGCAATGTGGCAGGAGCCATGAGAAACACCAGTGCTCAACCTCTTGAGTCAGTGGCCCCAGGGTGCATTGTAGCTCACATCCAGAACGTAGAAAACAGTGATGATGATGAGAACGTGCAGACAGCCATGGTGCCCTACAGCAGAGGAACTGTTAAGTAGTCGGTGGTCCAAAGGACCCTGTGTGGTGTGGGAGGTGCTGGGAGAATGGAAGGAAATGCACAAGTGTGGTAGTTTCGTTAGGGTGACTTCCCCCTTTCCCTAATTTCCAATTAAAAATGTTTACATTATTATATCATTGGGAAAACTATTTCCTAAATCGGTCTACTATTTTTCTCTCCCTTTTCAGGATGCAGTGGCTATGACTGACAGGTAATATTTCCGTCCTGACCTCTCCATTCTTTTCGTCTCTAGACTCGGTCTCACTGGGTTATGGCTTTCCTTTTCAGCTTCGGTGACCCTATAAATAAAACAGTGCTGGCTTTAGAATGGTGGTGTGGGGTCAGTAGGCCCCTTTAGTGTTGAAGCTTAGAATCTCTGGGCCGGAAGGAAACAGGGTTGGTGAAGTCCATCCAGCAAAGCCTGTGCTCAGGTCCCCCTCACACACACAAGAACTTTGTTTTATTGGGAGAGACGGGGACTGGAACATGTCCTCCTCAGCCCTTGGTCATGTTGCGGCAGAAAACATGTCCGTTTTAAAGTCAGATACGGTGGAGCATAAATCCTGCTACCATAGTGATTCCAAGCCCAAAGCCCCACCTTCCCTATTTACAAACAGGTGGTTCTATGGGAACTTCATAAGACAGGGTCTGTAAAGCCACATGGGGATTTAATACTATGAGGGCCTAAGTACATATGTTTTGGCAGAAATGGGCTTGGATTTCAAATCTGCCTTTGCTACTTAGAAGCCTTGTGACTGCAGGAGAGCAATCATAGCTAAAGGAGTGGTTCTCAAACTGTGGGTCGCAACTGTCAGAAAACGCATATTTTTGATGCTCTTAGGAACAGAGACACCGCTCAGTAGCAAAATTACAGTTATGAAATAGCAATGAAAATAATTTTATAGTCGTGGGTCACCACTGCATGCAGAACTGTACTAAAGGGTGGCAAGCATTTGGAAGATTGAGAACCGCTGATCGAGAGCCTCCGGAGCGGCACCTCGCGGGAGGGCCCATGACAGTGTAGAGTGTATGTCTTCAGGGTAGAAGCCCCAAGAATGCATGGAGCCATGGGATGATGTGGGAGTGGAGAAAGCATGGGGTTGCCTCCTGCTGACAGACTGACGGACGGACGGACGGACAGACTCCACCCGTCCTTAAGCTTAGCCTTCCTCTTGCCCTGGGAAGACCGAGACAATGATAGACGTTTTGGATAGTAAGTGTTCCCTAAAAGGCTCATGAGTTGAAGGCTTTGTTCTCAAGCAGAGATCTAGAGAAAGGATTGAAGAGGTAGAGCTCTGGTCTTATGAATGAGAATCCTTTGAAGGGCATGTCTTGTCCCTGGACCCTTTCTTCTTATCTCTCTCTGCTTCCTGGCTGCCAAAATTCCATTTTGTGCTCCCTGCCCACACCATGCTTCCACCACAGGCCCAAGAACAATAGAGCCAGCTGATCGTGGACTGAAACTGTGAGCTTCTACTAAGTAGACATCCTTCCCTTTCAGCTGCTTGTCTCAGGGATTTGTCAAAGCAACAGAATTTTAAAACAGTAACCTCCAGGCCCACCACCAAATCAGATACCAGAACCCGAAAGCATGTGAGGAAATACAAGTTTAACAAAGAGGCCTCTTCATTCCTTCCTAGTGACCTAGCACTACAAATGTACCCTAAGAAGAAAGCCCCTCCATCTTTGTGTGAATGTGTGCTTTTAAAAAACATATGAGTATTTTGCCTGCATGTATGTCTATGCACCATGCGTGTACTGCTGTCCACAGAGGCCAGAAGAGGGTGTCGCATCCGCTGGAATTGGAGATACAGGGAGTTGGGAGCTGCCGCATAGGTGCTGGGAATTGAACCTAAGACCTCTGGAAGAGCACCCAGTGCTGCCTTTTGTTTTGTTTTGATTTTTTTTTCAAGATAGTTACTCTGTGTAGCCCTGGCTGTCCTCGAACTCACTCTGTAGACCAGGCTAGCCTCGAACTCAGAATTCCGCATGTCTCTGTGCTGGGATTAAAGGTGTGTGCCACCACTGCCCAGCTTACCCAGTGCTCCTAGCTCCTGATCCAACTCCCCAACCGCTGGGCATGTCTTTTTTATACCAACAGACTGGGGAAATTCCTGAAAACCAAAACTGATGTGGAACTCTCTGCACAGCCTGAGTTTGAAGACCAGACCTTGGACTTCTCTGATGTGGAGCAGCTGATGGACGCCATCAATATCATTCCAGGTTTGCCTCTGACCTGTGCATCTTCACAGCAGCTCGGATGAGAGAGACAGAGACAGAGACACAGAGAGACAGAGACACAGAGAGAGCCATTTGTGACAACATGAATGGACAGTATAGTGAGTGAAATGAACAATTCACAGAAAGATAGACACTGCACAAGTCTCCTTCTGTGAGGGGCCTCAAGTAGTCAAACTCATAGAATTAGGAAACAGAATGGTGGCAGGCCAGGAATGGGGAGGGGAAATGAGGACTGCTCAATGAATAGGACTTAGTTCTGCAAGGTGGATAAGTCTCAGAGACATGCTGGACAAGCACAGCACCTGGAGTTAACAATACGGTACCCATGGTATCTGTCACCGCCATGTATAGTGAATCATGTTCCTCCCCTCCTCTCTCCCTCTCCCTCTCCCTCTCCCTCTCCCTCTCCCTCTTCCTCTCAGCTCTCTCTCTCTCTGTTGGGGTACACATGCATACACATGCATTCATGTGCACGTGGATAGAAGTCAGAGAGTGACATCAGGCATCTTCCTCAATTGCTCTCCACCATGGCTTGAGAAAAGGTCTCTCTCAGTCTCTCGTGGGTTGTCAAGGCTGTCTGGACAGTAAGCTGCGGGAATCCTCCTGTCTCAGAGGCATATGTAACTGCCTGGCTTTTTATGTGGGTGCTGGGGATCCAAACTCAGGTCCTTAGGCTGATTGACAGCAGTTTGCTGAGCTGTCTCCCAGGTCAGGCTTCTCTCTCTTCTGAGGACCAGCAGTATTCCATTGGGTAGGAGTCTACGCACACACTTTCCTTCTCCATTGGTCTGTTGATGGACATTAGGCTGTTCTCCTATCTTGGCCATTGTGAATAAGGCTACCATGAAATAACTGCAAAACATCTAGAATTCCGATTTCAATTCTTTTGAATCTATACCTAAATGTAGGATTACCGACCCCTTTGACAGTGTCTTCTCTCCCTCACTCCTTCTGCAGTGCTGGGGAGACTGAACTCAGTAGCTCACATGCTACGTAAGTACTGTATCTCCGAGCTACACTCCCAGACCCTCTGCTTTTTTTAAGCTGAGGTCTCACTGTACTGCCCAGGTGCTCTTGCACCCTGGCCTCCTGGGTGTGACGTCACAGGCACCAGAAGTTCCTTATCAATTTTTTTTTTTTTTTTGGTGGTTTGCCTTGCTGTTTTCCACAATGGTTGTACAAAGGTACATTTCCCTGGCAGTACACATGGCTTCTCGTTCTCCAGATCCTTTGGTTTCTGAACATGGCTGTTCTAGCAGGTGTGAGAAGATAGCCTTTTGAGTTTTGTTCATGTGTTGTTTTTAGTTTTGTTGAGACAGGGTCTCACTCTGTATGCAGGCTACCTCAGAACTCACACTGTGGCCCCAGCTCACCTCACATTGTGATCCTTCTGCCTCAGCCTCCCAGGCCCTTGGGTTACAGGCAGGCTTCAGCACCCGGGCTCAGGTTATGGTGCTGATCTGCATTTCCCTCGTGGTGAGTGATGTTGAGCACCTGCTCATCCTCTTGGTGGCAGATTCGTGTGTCTTCTTTAGACTAAGCTCTGTTCCAGTCCTTTGCTCATTTTAAAATGACGCTATTTAGGGGACTTGTCTGCTTTGTTTGCCACAGAGTTTTGAAGATTCTTCAGTGTTTTGAATATCAATTATAAATACCCGCTACCTCTCCTCTATGGCACCAGGGATGCATACAGTACATAGATTCACAGGCAGACAGAACACCCATACACATAGAATAATACAAAGAACCAGGAAGTGGCCACCCCATCCCCCTCCTGCATGTAGAGCTCCTCATGGCTGTTCTCTCTCTTTTCCTTTTTCAGCTCCCTCTGCTCCAGTGATAAATCCCCAGGCACCCAACTCCGCCACCGGCTCCTCAGTGCGTGTGTGTTGGAGCTTATACTCTGACGACACCGTAGAGAGCTACCAGCTGTCCTATAGGCCAGTGCAGGACAGCTCATCTGGCAAGGACCGAGCAGGTGAGGCCTAGGGCCTGAAAGAGCAGCTGCCAGCCAGAATGCTTCAGGAAATGCCCTCTCGCTCTCTGGTAGCAGCTTTGCAACACCCCCACCAGGGAAATGGCTCGTGTTAGCTAGGGCTGGGGCCACCCTTCCACCATAACCCATCAGCCCTTCTCTGGTGAGCAGGAAATTTGTGTTAGCCATTTGTTAATGTGAGTGAATGTTGGCGGCTGAGAAATAGCTTTAGGAAGGGAGGGTCTACTTGGCTCACGGTTTGAGGGTACAGTCCAACACAGCAGGGCCGAGGCAGCTGGCCACACTGTATCCACAGTCAGGAAGCAGAGATAAAAGCTGTGTCTACTCACTTTCTCCTTTGTATTCAGTCTGGGACCTCAGCCCACTGGAAGGTGGCACCCACATTCAGGGTGGCTCTTCCCTCCTCAGCTAAGCCTCTTTGGAAATGCCTTCAAAGACACGCCCAGAGGCTTGTCTCTACAGTGACTCTAAGTCTTATCAAGTTGAAAAATTAGGATTAATCATCATAGCCAGCTTTCTGTCACTATAACAAAAATCAGAGATAAATAAACTTTTTCTTGTTTTTGGTTTTTTTGAGACAGGGTTTCTTTGTGTAGCCCTGACTACCCTGCAACTAGCTGTGTAGACCAGGCTTGCCTCAAACTCACAGAGATCCACTTGTCTCTACCTCCCTAGTGCTGGAATGAAAGGTGTGCACTATTACCATAAATCAGCTTTTAAGGAGGAAACTTGGTTTTAGCTTGGAGTTTTTGTCTTTAATAACACAGAATTGTCATGGTAGAAGCTGCCCACCTGATAGCATTCAAGGAACCAAGAGGAACAGGAGGAGCTGGAGGTGGTGGGGTACCAATATCACTTTCAAGGTCATGTTCTCAATGATTTAACTTCCTCCAGTGAGGCCTATAAGGTTTTACCTTCTAGGGTCGTGGACTAGGGACAGCCTCCAACACATAGCTATTGGGGGCACATGCTTAAACCATAACAAGAAGGCCAGATCAGACTGCAGAAAAACTGCTCCCCCAAACCCACAAATCTAAAGTAATCAGGCTCCGGTCCTGCTGATAGGGCTTTCCAGTGTGAGTCGGATCAGAGTGAGATCTCTGGACTTGGCAGTCTCCATTTGACAGATGAGGATGAGGATGGTGGAGGCTCAGAGAGAACCGAGCTGTCTATGGGTCACAGTAGATTGTGACAGAACCAGGCTATCAGGTCACTGCTCAGTTCTAAGCTGTGCAGGTGGCAGGTAGAGCCTCTGAGTTAAGGAAGGTGACAGCATTTCTGCCCAGGGACCAGGAAGGAGGGGGGGGTTGTTTTTGTTTTTTTAATTTTTAAAATTATTTTTCATTCTATCTTTAATAGTTTTTAGTAGTTTTTATTATTTGAAACTTTCATACATTTATACAATGTATCTTGATCATATCTGTCCACCACACTCCCCTTCCTTCAGAAGCCAGCAACTACCTCCACTAGGGGTGGGGCCTCCAGGGCCCATCCCCCATCCACACTGGAAACTTGATTGGCTAGCTCTGTGCAGGTAACCACAGCTGCTGTCAGTTGGTGTGTGCCATAGCCATACCATACCTAGAAGTAAGTCAGCATGTCACAGCTCTCTTTCATGTTTGTCCCCTTGATCCTTTCTCATCCCTGTTATTTGAACTTCCCAGAGCCTTGGATTATGGGTCATGGATATAAGATGACCCACCAACAGCTAAGTACTCAAAATTATTTATATATTTGTAACTGGCACTTTGACCAGTTATGAATCTCTGCATTAACCATTACCCTCTGTAAAAAGAAATTTCTCTCACCAAGGTTGAGAGCAATACAAATCTGTGGGTGCAAACATAAACATTCGGAGAGTAGTTTGACAGCATGACCATTTATCAAAACTACAAGTATCAGTTAGTTTTTGCTCTTTAACAGTACTCCCTAACCCCGATTTAGTGGCTTAAAATGACACATTTATTATTTTATAATTTTATGGGTTGGTTAGACAGTTCAGGTCCAAGGCCCTCTGAGTACAATCAGATGGACCAAGGTGGCCGTATTCGTTATGTGATTGTTAATCTCCATTGTCAGTTTGAGGGATTTAAAATCGCCATAGAGACACATCTCTGGCTGTGTCTAGAGCAGAAAGGCCCACCCTGAAGGTGAACGGCACCATCCCATGGGAGGGCGTCCTAGATAGATTAAAAAAGAGGAAGCAAGCCTAGCAGCCGCGCTCAGCTCTGTATCCTGAGCATGGATACAGTGGGAGTGTGGCCTCGTGCAGCTGCCATCTTGCCTCCCCTGCCCTGATGGAAATAAACCCTTCCTTCCTTACCTTGCTTCTTAGCAGGTAAAAATAACTAATATCTTCCCTCTGGCCTTCCTTGGGACAGCTGGTGCAGGGTGGGCTGGGGACTTTTTTGAACTTTCCAGATCGTGACCTGAGACGCATTCATATGTAGCAAAAGCATTCCCAGCAGTGTTCTGAGCTCGCATGTGTGGTTACCTGCATGCATGTGCGCATGCTCGAGGGTTGTTGGGTGGGTTGAGAGGGAGGTGGAGAGCAAGTCCCTCACTGTGACCTGAGCCTCTTCTTGTGTCATATTGCCACAGAACCACTGCTAAGCTGGTCACCCCACTGCAAGGCCTCTTAGCACACGCAGCCTCTCGGGGTTGCAGGGTTGTGCCTGCAGGGGGCGGGAGGAATCTTTCACAGTGGGACACAGAGAAGTCCAGTGGCCTTCTAAAGATTTGAATTCTTACTTCTTTTTTCTTTTCTTCCAGAGTTCACCATGACGGTCAAAGAAACATACTGCTCGGTGACAAATCTTGAGCCAAATACCCAGTATGAGTTTTGGGTCATAGCTCAGAATAGGACTGGCCCCAGTCCCTCCAGTGAGCACGCAGTGTATATGACAGGTACTAACTGGGTTGTTCCTTTTCTTTCAAGGGGACACAGGCGTTGCAGGATTCTAGATGTGACTGGGTTTTCTGCTTTCCCTGAAGGATAGAAAGAACTGTGTGTGGGTTCCTCGCTGTATTTTACTTATTGCTGTAGATCAACTTGCCTGGAGTGGCAGGGACGTTATTTTCATGGTTGGTTTGCTACCTGCAGGTATACTGACACTTAGGACTTGTCTGCATTAAGTTACTTTTTTATTGCTGTATTAAAACACCATGTCCAAGGCATCTTAAAGAAGGGAGGGTTTGAGCTGGGCGTGGTGGCGCACGCCTTTAATCCCAGCACTTGGGAGGCAGAGGCAGGCGAATTTCTGAGTTCGAGGCCAGCCTGGTCTATGAAGTGAGTTCCAGGACAGCCAGGACTATACAGAGAAACCCTGTCTCGAAAAAACCAAAAAAAAAAAAAAAAAAAAAAAAAAGAAGGGAGGGTTTATTTGGGATTGCAGTTCCAGGAAGATGAGAGTCCTGGCAGAGACATGGTTATATCGGAAGGAGTAGGAAACTGAAGTCTCACATCTTGAAATGCAAGTGTGGATTGGGGTGGGGGTTGGGAGGTTGGGAGGAGTCTTGAAATGGCGTGAGTCTTTACATTCTCAAGCCCACCTAGACTGACATACCTTCTCTAGCAAGGCTGCACTTCCTGAAACTCTCCAAACAGGCCTACCACCTGGGAAAAGAGCATTCGAATGCGCTAGGTAATGATGAATATTTATTATTCATAGCACCTCAGGTCCAGTGAGCATCCTCAACCCCAGGAATGTCTGACAGGGCTTCCCAGGCGCTGTGTTGCTGTGGTGTTTGTCCACATCTCTGAACAAAATGGCTGGACCTGAACCTAATGGCTGCTCGTATCTCCTTTCTCCTGTGTTTAGCCCCCTCTCCCCCCTCTATAAAAACTGAGGCAATCAGAAGCTGTGAAGAGGCTGTGCTGATCTGCTGGGAGTCTGGGAACCTGAATCCTGTGGACTCCTACACGGTAGAGCTAATCCAGGCAGAGACGCCAGAAGCCTCGGGGGTAACTGAGTGAGTCCTGGGAGTCTCCACTGCCAATGCAGTGTGGGGATAAGGTCACAGTCTGTGACACATAACAACCTTATTTAGGTTGCTTAGGGTGCCCAAGAAGTAGCCGGGATGTTACTATTAATCATGAATGACGAATGCTAATGGTGAAACCTATGTTGCCTTTTTTTTTCTTTTTTTTAAATCCAGTTAAGGGCTGGGATGTGGCTGAGTGGGTAAGCGGCTTGCTGTGCAAGTGTGTGTGAGTGTGAGTTAGGGTCCTCAACCTATGTTCAAAGCTGGGTGTGAATCCTTCCCTGTAGCCCCAGAGCCACAGCAAGTAGAAACAGAGGACACTTGGTCTTCTGGCTGCTAGCCTAGCTCCAGGGTCAACGAGAGACCCCGTCTCAAAGGAATAAAAACAACAATAAAGCCAAAACAATCCAGGCATGGTGGGGTGCATCTATAATTCTAGCACTTGCGAGATGGAGGCAGGAGGATTGAGAATTCAAGATCATCCTCGTCTTTATACCAAATGCAAGCCAGCATGGGTCTGAGGCCCTGCCTTAAAAAAAAAAAAAATTCCTTTCCATTCGTGTACCAAGAATCAATCACTGAGAGCCTCATAGTGTTAGAGAACTAGAAAGATACATTTCTTGCCCTACGGAACTCATAACGCAGGAAGGAGAATAAGCACAGGGAAACCAATACACTTCACGGAACGCACAACTCAGGGAGGAATGTGATGCAGAGAAAGGGAGTGGAGGCAGGGCCTGTTTTGTGATAGCTGTTTAAACTAAGTCCAGGGTGGAAGGACTAAGCCTGAGCAGGGCAAGAGTGAGCCAGATCTATGTTCTGGGGAGAGGGGAAAGGCTTCCTGGGCATGACCTTGGGGACAGGAGTGGGCTGGATACCCACTGCAGGAACTGGTGCTAATGTGATTGAAATTAGGGCATACAGGCAAAGCGCCCCGGAACAACAAAGGAGACTCGATGTACAGTGTACAGAGGATACAGGACACTGCCTGGAGCCTTCTTCACCCGTCTGAGAGTGAGAGGCCTTCACAGGTCTGTGAGGAATTGGACATGGTGGCCATCAGGGCCTACAGGTCCCAGAAGTCTACCACATAGCACCACAGAGGCTGCTCGGGCTTAGAACCAGGCAGTCAGGCCTAAAGCTTACAGGTTAGGGACTCCTCCAGCTGGGCAGCCCAGCCCCTGCCGTGGAGTCCAGGGTAGCTCTGCTGGGGACTGCGGGGGGTGGGGGGTGTACTGAACTGTGTCATGAGAATGGAAAAGGCCTTTGAGGCTAGCCCTTAGAGAGGCTGATGTAAGCCAGCTAGGAGCCTGTGAAGGAAAGCTGTGAGCTTACTGTGGACTCTGGATGGGGCAGATTGCAGAATGCTCTTCCCAGGAGCAGGGACCTTCTACAAAGAATCACATTAACTGTGGTGAGAGAATGCACTTGAATGCAGGGACATGGAGGGGAAGCCCTGGCATGTCCACATTCTCTGTGGGAATGGCAAAGGCCTGGGAGAAATATCCTTGGCTCTTCCCATATGCCCAAGGATGATAAGACATAGCATCTCCCTGGCTCGCTCGCTGCACTTGCATCTGCTTAAGCTAACTGCAAAGGTCACCTCATGTTTTGTTTGCTTAATAAGAACGAGACGTGCTTTGTTTGCACTACTTGAGCTCAGACATTCGGAGTCCCCTGGTTATCCCACATAGATTGTTGGCATTTTCCTTCAGTCCACAGAGACTTATCCCTGTATCCTATGCATCTATTCTTGCCAAGATCTGAGTGCCCATAGCCACAGCAAAGCTGGAGATAGTCAGAAGTCGGAGACGGGTCCAGTGATTTGGACCACCATAGCAATTCAGGTTTCCTTTGCTGTTTATAATAACCTGAGATTGGGCCAATCCATAATGCTGGAGCCCTCGGAAGACAGGACAACTTAGGTGATCTGAGGTGCTGTTTACACTCACAGAACAAACTGAATCACACGTCCCATCACTGAAGGAAAGGCTCATCACGCTTCAGACCTTAGCTTGTAAGTCACCACCACCCGTCCATGCTGCAGCATGCGCAAGCTTCTCAGGAATACGACGGAGCTCTCTGGAGCAGTGCCTTTCTCTCCACACAGACCGTGGGTTCCCTGGGAATAGGGATTATGTCCAGTTTCCCAGGGCGGATAGCATTTGGGATGGAAGGAGCTTGGTTAATCTACTGAAGTGAACAAGTAGGAGAGTCTCTCTGGCCCAGAGCTGCAGCCTCCAAGATGACATCCTGTTCTCATATCTGTACATGGGCACCATCCTGAAGACTTTGGTTATCCATTTCAGTTGAATGGAAATGGGGTTGACAGCCACAGAAATCCAGATGGTGTAACGAGCTTGTATTTCTACAGTCTGACTGAAATGAATTGGACTATTCTCTGTGGCAGCTGTTTTAGACAAAGTCGTCTGTTCATTGACTGTTCATACACTGAAAGGTTTCTATGGGTCCAGAACTGTGCTACAGTTAGTGTCCTTGGTCACCGCCCTAATATGGCCAGAGACAGACATGGGTGCATACTCCACAAATGCTCCTGTAGTCACATTGAGCACAGTGCTGGGTGCTTGGGAAACCTGGCAGAGGAGCTCAGAAGGGAGCCAGCCAGACACAGACTGGCAGGCAAGCTGTGAGCTGTGGGCAGCCTGCCCAGGGAGCTGAGCCTCTTGGCTGAGCTGCTGTGGGTCAGAGGATAGTGGGTGTAAAAAGGGTGGCTGGTGCCTGGGCTCCTGCTCCTCCTGCTCACAGTTGCTTTACTTCTTCTGTGCATAGATCTGTCGTAGGCATCCCAACCTGTGAATCCCTGATACAGCTGCAGCCTAGACACAGCTACACCATCTACGTGCGAGCCCTCAATGTGGGGGGCACCAGTGCCAGAAGTGAGCCGGCTACAGTGCACACCACAGGTCTGTAAGTCGGCCACACTCTTGGGACTCAAAATTAGCCACTTGGTTGCAGATTCAGTGTTAAGATTCAGTGCTAAACATAACTAACACATTATGGACATGGAAGGGTCTCCTAAGACACCGAAGCCCCGTAGAACCTGGGAAGGCTGAGTTAGTACTAGAACTCAAGGCTTTTCTCCGTGTCCCTCAAGTACCAGAGGCTATCCCACCGGATCTGGGTGGCCTGTGTATTTCTTACTTCATGGGTTGTTTGGTTTTGTTTTTTGAGATGGGATTTTGCTCTGTGGCTCAGACTGGTCTCGAATTCAATATGTAGTCAAGCTGACCTGGAGCTCAAGGTGATCCTCCTGCCTCAGCCTCTCCAGTGCTGGGCATTACAGGTGTGAGCCAGCACACCTGCTTTGGAAGAGGGTTTTTACCACATTTCCAAGAACTGCCAGTAGCCAGGCTCCTGCTCCTGCTGTGAGAATGAGCCCCTCCTCCGCTGTTCAGCTTCCTCCCTGCTTCCATGCTCTGTCTGACCATCCTGGGTGCTGACATCCCGTCCCATGTGCCTTCACTATGTCAGAGAACTGGAGTGTCCCAGGTGCAAGTCCTAAGTAAGCAGAGACCTCCTTAGAAACATCCACTGCCAAGCCCAGCCCAGCCTTCCAAAACCCTGCAGCTCTGCTCTGGCTTGGCTCTGCGTCCGAGCTTCACTACAGCCTCCAAAGCCTCCAGAGCAATCCAGTTCATGCCAACTGAGTGGGTGGCCTTCAGGTGAGCAGCAGAAGCAGAGAGGCCAGCCAGTGTTTGGGAAGAAATGTCCCTTACCGAGCTCTTTCACTGAAACACACTGAGCCTCTGTCCCCATTCCCATTGGCAAGAGATGAGGTCTGTGAGTGGTACATTCATATTCCAGCCTCACAGATGGGAAGAGCAAGCTGGGTGTTTTGAAATCACAGCTGCTTGCTCTGAAAAAAAACAAGCAAAGCAACACTGAGAACAGAAAACAAAGGCACAGCCAGCTCTGTTTTCTTTCAGAGGCTGAGGCAGGAGAATTGTTACAAGTTCAAGGGCTGCTTATGCGACAAAGTGGTTGCGGATGAGCCTGTGTTACAGTATAAGACCCCGTTTAAAGAGCGATAACAAAAAGCAAATCCCGCTGGCGTGGTGGCGCACGCCTTTAATCCTAGCACTCGGGAGGCAGAGGCAGGCGGATTTCTGAGTTCAAGGCCAGCCTGGTCTACAAAGTGAGTTCCAGGACAGCCAGAGCTATACAGAGAAACCCTGTCTCAAACCCTCCACACACATACACACACACACACACACACACAAAGCAAATCCCCTCAATATGGTTTTCCTTGGCAAGGTTAGAAATTCTTACTCAGGTCCAAATACTCGGAGCCTGCAAATTAAAAATCTGGTGTCTGGGATCAGAGAGGTGAGTAGCTCAGTCTGACTTCTATCATCTGCCAGCCTACTCCTTAACCAACGGGACAGTACATCCCTATCTAGGTACAGCCATAAGGGCTAAGGGAGAGAAGATAGACAGATTGCATGGCACTAATTGTACAAGTCCAATAGTGGCCACCCTATTCACAGGTCTGCCAGGAGTGGGGGTTCTGTGCATCCATGGGGAAGAAGCCACATGCTTGGATAATGCTTGTAGGCCTTGCTGGGAAAGTCCGGCAATAGCAGGCTGGGGCTTCTCGATGTTCCCTTCCCCAACAGGAAGCTACTTCCAACTGAACAAAGACACCTGCCATCCCTGGCTGACCATTTCTGAAGATGGGTTTACGGTAGTTCGAAGTGAGAAGAAAAGTTTCAGAAGGGAGCTGCCACCCAGCAAGACACAATTTACCAGGTATCTGACTGCCTCTCCCTGACCACCATGGAGCATTCGGGAAACATAGCTAATGCCCAGAAGAGGAGACGACTGTGGTGGCCTCTGCCCAGGGAAATCCCAGGCTGTGGGCACTATGGGATATGGTCACATAGCACAGGGACAGACACCAGGCACTGAGCACTTTCTTTCTTTTCTTTTTTTTTTGTTTTTCGAGACAGGGTTTCTCTGTGTAGCACTGGCTATCCTGGAACTCACTCTGTAGACCAGGCTGGCCTCGAACTCAGAAATCTGCCTGCCTCTGCCTCCCAAGTGCTGGGATTAAAGGCGTGTGCCACCACGCCCGGCTACTGAGCACTTTCTTCTGTTGCTGTGAAGTTTTCCCCTTAGTCCAGCGGTTCTCAGCCTAGGAATTGAGACCTTTGGCAGTCAACTAAGACCATCACAAAACACAGATGTTACGATTCATAACAGTAACAAAATTACAGTTATGAAGTAGTAACAAAAATAAGTTTATGGGTGAGGGTCACCACAACATGAGGAACTGTATTAAAGAGTCATAGTATTAGGAAGGCTGAGAACCACTGCCTTAAGTCTTGTCTTCTCCAAGGAGAGAATTCAGCCAAGAGACACAGTGCTGGCAGAAGTTCATTTGTGAAAACAGCCTGGCTGCAGAGCTGGAGGGAATGGCCCCAGCACAGTGGATTCTTTTGAAGCTTCTTAATGAGTTTTATGAATATTTATGAGGCAGGATGCTTGTTTCTAAGGGAAAGGTGACCCTTCCTCTTCCACATCATGGTGGACCAGATCTCTGTTTTAAAGTACGTCTTCTGAGCCTCTAGAAAAGCCAAGAGGATTCAGAACCATCGATACAAGTGATACTTGACCTCAGGTGCTCTACGGATTCAGACATTTTGTTAGCCCACGTGTGTGACAGTTAGGCAAGTGTCCTGACTACTTAGTTTCTGGTGTAGCTGGAAGAACTAACTCCAGCTCAAAGCTGTTTGCCACTCTGCCCTCCAGGAAACGGAGCACCAGTTCTCATGGTTTCTCACGGCTAGTTGTTTGCCTGCCCCATCACCCCCACACCAAGATTATATCACCCCTAGACCAAAGCAGCAGGATAGATAGGTGTTCCAGATCGAAAGGTGGAATGGAAAACTGTCTTTGCATTTACACAAGACTGGAGGGCAGGTCACCATTCGGGCTGTCTGTCTGTATAGCTTGCTAGCTCCTTCCGGAGATCAGGACATTATGCTGAGATATTAACTTATAGTATTCTTCTTTCTTCAAGGAGTTAGAAGAGGTTCAAAATAAGGGCTACTGTATAATAGGGAGAAAAGCAAAAGCAACAAAAGAAAAGGGACAGATTAACTCCCAAGGCTGAATCAATTTCCAAGCTTAGAGCGGTAAGCACAGCCTCTCCACTTCCCAGTAGTCAGGGGAAAGCTAAGAGTTCAGAGGATCTGCTGACAAAGAAAGTGGCTCTCCTGTCATGGGCGGCAGCTGGAGACACAGCTCTACGCTGCCAGCTATCCCAGCCCACGAAGGCCTTTACTTAGGTGAAGTCCTGTAATCAATCACAGACAATTTCAGGATAAGTCAGTGTTAGGTTAATGCTTTTCCTGTAGATTAAGCACGGGAGGCGAGGCAGGTGGAGAAGGTTTAAGAACAGAACAGTTGTATGTACTTAAGGAGGTGCAGGTGCTCTCAAGCGAGTCTAGCATAAGTGAGTTTTCAGTTTAAGAATCTCATGTAGTAGCCGGGCATGGTGGCGCACGCCTTTAATCCCAGCACTTGGGAGGCAGAGGCAGGCAGATTTCTGAGTTCGAGGCCAGCCTGGTCTACAAAGTGAGTTCCAGGACAGCCGGGGCTACACAGAGAAACCCTGTCTCAAAAAACAAACAAACAAATCTCATCTAGCTATGGATGAGCCAGAATATCTTATCTTCATGCCTCTGCTTCCCAAGCACAGAGATGATGGCTCGCCAGCACACCTGACTCTGGAAAATACTTTTTGATCATCTTTTATTTTTTTGCATTCTGCTTCTTGAGACATGGGAGAACTTCAGCACCATTGTCTTGGCTCTGTGAGGAGGTCCAGCTGGGTTAGCCCCATTTTAATCTCCAGTTTCAGTGGATCTGGAATGGCTGTGCTGTGTGCAAGGGTGGAGGGGGAGGTATTGTCCCTGCCCTCCCCTTGGACTCTTCAAGCAGGTGCTTGTCGGACATGCCTACAAAAGAGGAGGCAGAGGAACACAAGCATGCTTGGAGCATGACCGGATGTTCTTTCCATTGCTGTCACCACGACCAAGAGCAACTTGGAGAGGAAAGGGCTCCTATTGGTTCCAAGCAAGCGTGTACTCCAAATGGCAGTTCCCAATTGGCTGTCATTGTCTGCATCATCAGTCTCTAGGCTCTCAGGCAGGCTTCAGTTTGGCCTTCACGTGGAAGTTTCCTCCGTGAATGCCAGGCTCCACTTGCTGTTTACCTACGTTTGTGTGGAAGTGGCCCCAGCCCCAGCAGCGGGGAGCCTTTCTGTTCCTCCTAGCTAGCACAGGAATCATGAACTGGATGTTCACTTTGGAGGTTCTGGTGTGATCCAGCTTGCAAGAGAAACCTTCCTCCATGGAAATGCCTGAGCCACCAGTGGTGGTTCCCAGCGGAGGGCTCGGGTTGGTGATGATGACAGGAAAGGAATGTGCTATTATGCTTTTGAGTCACCCTCTGGATTTTTTCCCCCCAAAATGTTTTCTATCATTCTCATTATTACTATGTATGTTGTGCATGTGTGTCCAGACAAACATGTGCCGTGGCATGTCAGGGTGGGGTGGGGTGGGGGACAACGCTGTGGAGCTGACTCTCTCCTAACACCTCCCGTGGGATCTGGGGGTCGGACTCAGGTTGCCAGGCTTGTCCAGCAAACATTTTTGTACCAGCCCAACCTCTGGAGTCTTGTCACCCCTAGCATAAATGCTACCTCAGAGATCCTTCTAGCCAGTGACTGACTTCAAGCATACGGTGCCTTGATTGCTGTGCTGCAGGGACTCAGTCCCTCCCGTCTTACCGTGTATCTACCTTCAATACCAGAAATGCCTTAGCCATCTTAAAGATACAACAGAACCTGTTCTGTAGGTTTTATTGTTACTTCATCCATGTTACATACCAGGCCATGTAATATTCCAATTTTCTGCATCAGCTATGCTTGTAGCACCACCGTGAAATGTGTCTCCACCTTTTGATAGAACCCAGAGTCCTCTGCATGCTACACAAGAACTCTTAACACCCCAGCCCAGCCCAGCCCAGCCCAGCCCAGCCCAGCCTGTGTTTCTACCCTTTCTAAACCCAGGTGTGTTGCAGTCATGGGGAATCTAATTCCAGTCCGAGGCCGTCATTACTGGGAGGTGGAAGTGGATGAGCACTTGGACTACACTGTGGGTGTGGCCTGTGAAGATGTTCCTAAACAGGAAGACTTGGGAGCAAACTGCTTGTCCTGGTGCATGAGGCATACATTTGTCTCCAAAAGGTAAAGTCACCTTTACCCACCTGGACACCCACAGCACGGACTTGAAAGATGAAAGAGAGGCTTTACTGACAGTAATCAAGGCACACACGTTTGTTTAGAAAACTCCCAGGTATGTCAAGAGTTGTTGCCACCCACTTCACCTGAAAGAGAAAGAGCATCTAAAGCTCACCATGTGCTCTTCAGGTAACAACAGTGTCCCCCTTGAGTCAGGGGCTTAACTGTGTAGCCCTGGCTAGCCTGGAATGCATTATGTAGACCGGGCTGGCCTCAAGACTCACAGAGATTCATCTGCTTCTGTCTTCCAGGTACTGGGATTAAAGGCATGTCCCACCAGGCCTGGCCCATACGGTCCTATACCGTTTACAGGACAAAGGCTGCCCTCACAGTAGCTGGATCAACCCACTGTGGATGGTCAGAGCTTGGCTTCTAACCCAGGCAGTTTGGCTCCAGCAGTGCAGGTCTTAAGCTCCTGTATTCCATCCTCAGAGCTGCCACGGAAGCCAGTCCATCTTAAGTCAGTGTGGCCGAGGGTTCCCACGACCACAACTTTTGCCACGGAGTATTACACACACTAGACGCATAGAGGATAAAAAAATTCCAGAGTCCTGGCCAATGCCCCAAATGCTTGCAAAACAAAACACGCAGGAGTGTGCCACCCCCCAGGCCCCTATCAGCACCTCTTAAAAGATGTAGCCTCTGGCCAGCAGTGGTGGCACATGCCTTCAATCCCAGCACTTAAGAGGCAGAGGCAGGTGGATCTCTGAGTTTGAGGCCAGCCTGCACTACAGAGTGAGTTAGTTTTAGGGACAGCCAGGGCTACACAGAGAAACCCTGTCTTGAAAAACTAAATAAATAAATAAATAAATAAATAAATAAATGAAATAAAATAAAAAAAGATCAGGTCCAAACATTAAGAGAACAGTAGCTTTCCCCCAGAGAGGGAGCAGACTAGACTGGACTCTGCTAACCATGAGAACCATTTTAGGAATTCAAGAGCCACTCCCAGTGAAGCCAGGTACTTAATCTGAACCAAGAATAGAGGCCAAAGGCCTCTTTTGTTTAGAAAGAGCAAGGGTCAGCATCAAGCCAGGAAGCTAAAGGAAGCAAGGGAGTTGGTGTGTAACAGCGGAGTTGGCAGTGAGATGAGGTAAATTTTGGCTACTAGCATGATGTAGGAAAGCAAGGATGGAGCTGATAGAAGTTTCTAGCAATCATTTCTGGAGGGAAGAAGAAAGAAGGAAGCCATGTGAGGATGAGGACAGGCCTCTAGTAGACCCGTATTGTTGGTTCATGGTCTTGAGACTGTTGGTAGAGAGAAGAAGGGGGCTCATTTGCTTTCTGGTAGCTCTGCTCAGTTTAAAGGAGCGAGCAGGTGAGCTGAGATAGAGACCAGCTACTTGACACAGAAGTGCTGATCTAGGGAACCTGAGTCAATATACCGGACAAGTGGGTCTTCAGATGTCTGCATGTCCTGTGGCTAGCTTTGATTTTGGCCACTTTTCAAAGCACACGGGATACATAGCGAAAGGGATGCAGGTGGTGCCCAGCACCCACCCGTGACAGCCAGGCCACCACGACCCCTGCTCATTAGCAAGTTGAAAAAGTGGAGCCATGGAGTCCTGGTTCAGTTTGTAGAGAAGGCCTGTTTTTCCTGAAGGCCTGTAAGGCTTCCTCATTTCAGATGCCTTTACTCCAGATGAGTCACACACTGACGGGCTCCAAATGTTTCCTTTCAGCGCAGTCTCTGAAGCAGTGGAAGTTTATGGTTCTGTATAAGAGCTTTTTAGGTGCAGAGTTTACTCAAGAGGTAAGCCCGAAACTGTGTTTCAGGACAAACATTAGGAAGTAGTAGTTTGAAAGCGTCATGTTACTTGGTAGTCACCGACAGTCGGTATAAAACACTCTGCAAACAGCTCGCCTCTAGTTTCCAAACCTTTGTTGTATCAACATTGAATTTTCAGACATCGGTATGAGTTTCTGCACAACAGGACGACTCCAGACATCAGGATCACAGTTGCTCCGCAGAAGATTGGCGTGCTGCTGGACTATGAGAACTCCACACTGTCCTTTTTCAATGTGGACATTGCTCAGCACCTGTACACATTTAGCTGTCAGCTCCTCCAGCTTGTGCACCCCTGTTTTTCTCTGGAAAAGTCTGGAAGCCTAAAGATCTGCAACGGCATTTCCATGCCAAAGCATGTCACTGTGTTTTAGGCCCTGGTACTTCCACTCTTTCTTCTTTCCTGTCCCTCAGCCACCCTCCTCCCGCTGGCTGAACTTGGTATTCAAGGTTCCTACTGCTAGCAGAAGCTAAAGCTCACGGTAGTGTCAGTAGATGGTGTACTAGAACCTGTTTCACCTGTGCCCTGCTGAAGCTAGGGGAGCCTTTACCAGGCTGAAATGAGGGCTCTTGTGGGGTCGAATTCTTGGAGTATCAAATTGCAGTTTGTGATATGTAAAGTATTTCAAGTCTCCTAAACTTATAGACCTAGGGAGAGGGTCAGGGAAGTCATGATGGCGTCCGCAGCCCCTGTACATTTGTGACATTTCACTGTTTACCAAGAACAGACTAGGGAAGGCAAGAAACTACAGAAAAAGAAGGAAGTCAGGTGCCCATCTCAAGGCCATTGTGGTAACTGAATAAAAATGGTTCCTGTAGGCTCATATATTTGAATGCTTAGTCATGGGTAGAGGAGGAGCTAGGAGTGGCACTACTTGAAAAGGATTAAACCTATTAGGAGATGTGGCTTTGTGGATCAGAATAAACCTCTCCACTACTGCTCCAGTGCAGCGAGTGCTGCTATGCTTCCTGCCATAATGGGCTTAACCTCTCAAACTATAAGCCAGACAGCCCCTAATTATATGTTTTATTTTAATAAGCATTATCTTGGTCATGGCGTCTCTTCACAGCAATAGAACAATGACTAATATGCAAGTTGATATCAAGGACTGGGTTATTGCTGTAACAAGCTTGAACATGCTGCTTGTTGCAAGAATATGAAAGGCTTTGGAACTTTGGACTAGAAAAGTGGCTAAGCACTTTAAGTATGACTAATGGGAGAACAGAAGACACTGCTAAAATGATTTGAACTGTGGGACTCAGGGGTTCAAGAAGTTTAAGAGGGGGCTGGTGAGATGGCTCAGCGGGTAAGAGCACCCGACTGCTCTTCCGAAGGTGATAAGTTCAAATCCCAGCATCCACATGGTGGCTCACAACCATCCGTAACAAGATCTGGCACCCTCTTCTGGAGTGTCTGAAGACAGCTACAGAGTACTTACATATAATAAATAAAATAAATCTTTAAAAAAAAAAGTTTAAGAGGGGATGAATATTAGTAAGTAGCCACTGGACCATTCTTGTGATATTTTATCAAAGAATTTGGCTGCTTCTTTGCTCTTGCCCTAAAAATTTGCCCGAGGCCAAATTGAAGAGTTTTGGATTAATAGCTTTTAACAAAGGAGATTTCAAGACAGCTAGGTATTGACCCTGCTATAAGGCTATTGAGTGACTGCTCTTACTCATATCTATAGTGAAAAGGAGTATGGGGAACAGGACCAGTACAAAATGTACAGTTTGAGGAGAAAGGGAAAACCAGGAAATGATTTCCAACCTGTGAAAGGAATCAAAGGAAAGCTTGAGCAGTAAAGGAAGCCATCAACAGGAAGCTGGTGCAAACTAACTGAGAGAGGGGGTCAAGTTCCAGCCCCAGCAAGCAGAACTTGGCAGCTTCAGCCATGTTGTTCTTTCTGGCTTTAGAGTTAAGAATATAAGACAGGAAGTTGTGGAATCTTCCTTCACAGTTAAAGATAGCCATTTAGGCCAGATGTGTCAGGAGTGTCCCTGTGTGGAGACCCAAAAAGGATATGAAATTGTAAGGGTGACACCTGATTGCCTTGGAAACCTCATGGTGTTGTAGATGCCAGACACATAGGACACCTGCCAAGGACAGTGGCTAAGAGGGTATGGAACACACTAGAGAGAGAGAGAGAGAGAGAGAGAGAGAGAGAGAGAGAGAGAGAGAGAGAGAGGTGCTGCAGTCAACAAAGCTGAAAGGAGGTGGGGATCTGAAGAACACTTGGACATTAGACATGGATATGCAGGATTGGAATTAGCTTTGTTAGGTTTAGGTCTTGCTTTGGTCCAGTATTTCCTCAATATGCTCCTTTTCCTCCCAGTTGGAATGGTAACATCTATTCTGTGCCACTGTATGTTGGGAGGGTGTGATCGCTTTTATTTTGATCTTATGGGTGATAAAGTTAAGAGATTACCATGTATCACAGAAGAAACTTTGGACTTGAAAACAGTGTTAGTGTTGTGACAGCAATAGAAGACTGACTACGACAACCATCTATCTAGCCCAGTGTTTCCTAACAAAAGCTGGCAGCAGCATGGCAAAATGCACACTGTTGAAACACGCTGTCTTCTGCTTCATGGTGATTCTAACTCCACTCTAACTCTGAAATTACCTCCAAGATGCCTAAAGGCAGAGACTGTGTGCCTTGTTTATAACTTGACTTTGGAGGCTAATATGCTGTCTAAACAAGTACCTTCTTCATCCACCACTGCTCTTTGGCTTCATGTTGCTCTTGGTGGGAAAGATGGCAGGGAGGAGAAAAATCTTCAGGGAGGCAGTGTGAAGAACAGAAGCCACCGGTAGCTCACTGGAGCGTTACTTACTGCCATGCCCTCACACACAATCTACTTGTGAATGGGGTGAATGGAGTCCCGAGGAAGGGGCTCGGGATAGATGGAGATAAGAGAAAGAACATTGGTTAGGATTCGTCAAGGAACTGTCATGAAGTGAAAAGCAGTGGGATTTGAAGCCAAGGACTGGGTCTGACTGCTATTTTGTCTCTACTTGCCTAAAACCTACAGACCCCTTGCTTCCCTTCAAACAAAGGAAAGAGAGTATTGGTCTCATAAGGATGTGATGCTTCATCCAAACCTAAGTGCCAAGTAATGAGTGACATACGGTGTATTTATGATGTTTCAAGGCAATCATCAGCTCACCAAAGTCAAAGCTGGGTCCTAGGGAGAGGAACACACTCTAGCCAGCAGCTCTTGGGCGCCCTGCCTCACTGTCTTCAGGCCAGGACCAGGGTGCCTGGCTCCATTGCTGGCTCCCCTGTTCACGTTTCCAATCCCCTACCCAAGTCACTGTCAAAGCTTGGCACTCCAGCTGCAGAAGTAAGAACTTCCTTGAAAAAACCAGGACACTGTTGAGTACCAAGTCCCCTGATGCCGCCAACACAGGCATGTCCTACTCACTGCCCAGGGAGACACTCTTCTCTTTAGAACTTTGTTTTCTAGCCCACCCTAATTCTGATGCGGTAACAACTCTCTTCTCCTTCTGGATTCTACTAGTGCAAGCAGCAGCTCAGATTCCTGATTTAGCACTTGCCCATAGAGTTTGTCTGTCTGTCTGTCTTTCATACACACACACACACACACACACACATTGGACTTCTTACCCTGACATAAGGTACTGCAGATGTAAACACAAGCTGGCTGAAGCTGTTAATGAAATATGCATGTGTATAAATTGAAAGACATTCTCCGCTACTGAAATAGAAACCACCAAATGGGTAACATGGATCACACACATGGCCAGTTTGAGTTGTCTAGTGGAATTCCTGGAATGCTTTGCACATAACACAAACATGGAGACATGACTAAAACATGATACCCAAAGATTTTGATACTTTTTTTTTATTTAACAAAATATCTTTGACATTTAAAATTTACTAGAGTAAGGGATAACCAATTTCAAGCATCACAGTTACTAACCATAAAGTACTGTGTTTAAGCATGTTATCTTTAGGAAGAAAAATAAATCTTAATAAAAAGGGGGAAGCCCTGCTGGGGTTCGTGATATATTCCAAATCCTTACAATCCCATGTAGAAGCTAATGAAACTAAATTTCAACCAGGGGCAGGGTTTACCTCATGGCCATGTGTGGCTGCAACCTTGGATAAATCTGTTAAAACACAAAGCAGAAAAACATTTACAAACATTTTTTATATGTGAGTATTTATTTGTATGTTTATTTGAGATAGGGTCTCACTATGTAGCCCTGGGGGGGAGGGGGGCTACAACTTGGCTAGCCTTGAACTCCGTAGAAAAGTATCTTTAAACACTGAGACCGCTGTCACACAACTCCTGATACTAAGCAGATAAACCAAACTCCATCAACATCCATTCTTGTCCCGCTTTACCTGCCCCACTTGGTTAATTCCTGACTGATTGAGCACACAGGTGTTGGCTCCACACCCTAGCAAAGGAGAGAGCGTCTGTAAAGCCTTCATAGGACAGTGGGTGGAAACAAGCACTTAAAAGTCACTCTATCCAAAACATAACAAACAGCAGAGAGAATGAACAAGTGGTTAGGCACACGGGCTATAAAACAGCACTGGCTTCTGGTAAACTAAATAGCTTTTATTTACAGAATTACTTTTTTTTTTTTGTTTTGGCTTTTGTTGTTGGTGGTGGTGGCTATTTGGTTTGGGACTTTTGAGACAGTGTCTCACCAGGTAGCCCAAGATGACCTTGCACTTGTGGCAAGCCTCTTGCTTCAGCTTCTCAAATGCTGGGATTACATGCATGAGCCACTATAAATGGCAAAAAAAAAGTGGTATGTTTAATGGTTGGCTCCTGGGGCTGGTAAGGGTACTTGTTACCAAACCTGAGGACCTGAGTTCAATCCCCAAACCTGACACCATGGCAGGAAAGGTTCTAAGTTGTCTTTGAACCATGTGTACCATGGCACATAAGCCCCCTCTTCACACTCTCTCTCTTCCCTTCTCTCTCTCTCTCTCTCTCTCTCTCTCACACACACACACACACACACACACACACACACACACACACACAAAATCAGCTCCCTGCCTTTTCAAGTGATGGTAATAACTTGTGCACATGAAATAAAATATTTCTGAAGCATGTACTTGGCCTTCAGTACAAACAGAACCAGTTTATGGGCAGCTCGGAGTCTCAGCGTCTCACACTCACATCTGGTACAACTACTGCCCCACATGACCCACACACAATTCACTGTGATGCAGAATTGTGAAGTAACAGTACACTTTTTGGATTCCTCAAACCTGCACTATAGGAAACAAGTTCTCAACTTTCTAACCCACCTGTCTGATCTCCAAGCACCTTCCTAGCACTAGTAGAGTCTGTGTCCACTCTGGCTTTCCCCCCTTCCTCATCTAGGAGTTCACTCCACTCACTTTCTGTAGGAAGACTGTGGGACCTAGGTAATGGCTGTTGGTAGATAAGTAGGTCTTGAATTTATTTTGCAAACAAGACCTGTTCTATCTACCTTTTCATGTAGGAGGCTAAAGGCAGAGTCAGCTTGACTTCAAGGACTCTATTGTTTTAGTCTCCAGAAGAATATGACTAAATCCAACACTTGAAACTTTATTGTATTTTAACTGGGCATGCCTGGAATCCCAGAGAAGGTAGAGGCAGGAAGATCAAGGGTTCAAGGTTATCCTATGCTACATAGCAAGTCTGAAGCCAGCCTGTGCTGCATGAGACCCTATCTGAAGAAACTAAACTAGAAGTTAAGCATGCTGGCTCAACCCTGTAATTCTGACACTTAGCAGGCTGAAGCAGGAGGACTGCCACAAGTCTAAGGCTGTCAGGACAACAAAATGAGACCCCAGTCTTAAACCACTGCTCTTAAAATGTCCTTGTGTTACAGACAAGATCTTAAAGAGAGGTATGAACGCTGAAGACATGCTTGCTGGTCAGTTTACTGTGTGCCACCACATCACTGTTTGTTTTCTGCTGACACCAATCCTGAAATAAATGAGGCTAGACTCACTGTTGGACTGACTTTCCTTCCTTTTCTCAAGCTCTAACAGAATATGGTTTCTCGTGTTTTCACTTACTTAAATTTGGCAGAACTAACCCATCATTTTTTATAAATTATTTTTCCATAAGCTGCCGGCATTTTGCCTCTGCTATTTCCTTGCACATGGCAAACATTAATCTAAGGGGAGAGAAACAGCAAGAGCAAAACAAGAATAAAAACAAGGCCAGCATGCTGGGAAAAGTGTAAGACACTCTGTACTGTCTTATTACCATGTGTACTGTATAAGCTATCATCTAGGTGATCCCTAACACCTACAGCGCACCTCCTCCTCTGTCATCCTAATAGCTATATGGCTCAAAATCACCTCTGAGATGCACTGGCTGACTCTCTCGAGCAGCGCTGCACTCTGCACACTCACCGTTTACAGAACACTCAAGTGTTGATACCGCGACCACTGGATGTGTCTTCTCCACTTGAATTACACACATCTAAGGCATGGTTGTGACTGCATACTCTCTGCATGATCTAAGGCAACAACTGCCCTCGGCTTTCAGGCAATGCATATACCTGAAGAGAGAAATGAGACATCAACTTATCCCACAAAGCAAAGGAAAGCTTTTTCATTAGAAATCAAAGCAGCTGTCCAGTGTATGCTCTTGGGGCTGTGGGATGAGGTTAAGTTGTCTTCTGTCCTAATACCTAGGGGTCTGACGCAGTCCATCAGTAATTGGAGTAACTTCCTTTTTTTTTTTTTTTTGGTTTTTCGAGACAGGGTTTCTCTGTATAGCCCTGGCTGTCCTGGAACTCACTTTGTAGACCAGGCTGGCCTCGAACTCAGAAATCCGCCTGCCTCTGCCTCCCGAGTGCTGGGATTAAAGGTGTGCGAAATTACGCCCAGCTCTTGTAGTAACTTCTAATCTGTGCAGAGAATGAGTGTGGAAGGACCAAGGGTGGTGATGGATGTCATATGCTTAATACTCAGTGTAGCATCGACTATTCCTAAGATAACCCAAAGATCTATGATATGTTATTTTAAAAGCTGTGAATCATAAATTTGGTTCATAATTCTTGGTCCAGACTAGAATGTGTAAATATCCCACTAACCCACTAAGTTTAATCACCTACCTGACATTTTAAGCACGAGAAACTTTTCTTTTCTTTTTTTTGGTTTTTCGAGACAGGGTTTCTCTGTGTAGCCCTGGCTGTCCTAACTCACTTTGTAGACCAGGCTGGCCTCTAATCTCATCCTTTACTAACAAGGCAGTGTATGGTTAATATTTTCATAGTGGAATTCCTTAATTGACAAAATTTCTACATAAGAGATCATGGGTTCTCCCCTCCTCCCCAACTTTGATCAAACTTTGTCCACACCAGGTACCAGCCATACCAGAGCTACATCCAATATGAGAGAATTTAAACATCATTTACCTACGTGCATAACAACTCCAGTCAATAATAGGCATGTGTTTTTGTATACTTACCCATCAACTCAGAACTCATGGGCATTCTAAACAGAAATAGGTAGTGGATGTAGAACAGTGATAGCCTGCAGGGTCCTGCAGGAGGTGAGACACCCACCAAGAGAATGAGGAGATATGGAAACTACCCATCATTGCTCCATGTTCCAGTGCAATGAACTGCTAAGTCTGGAGAAGTAGGTCTGAGCCAGTTACTTAAGACAACAAAAGCCATGACAGTTGGGCTACAGCTCACTGGTGGTACACTTATCTAGCATGTTTGAGGCCCTGGAATCAATTCCAGGAGTGGCAGGCAACAGGATTTCTAAAGGAAACACAAAATGTCAGCCCATTTGTATTCTTGTGTCTACAATTATACAGCTTCTAGAGGTGTGATGTGTGCATTTTGTATTATTGCATTTTCAGGTGACACTGCTGCTCGTGTCACAATTGCAACAGTGACCACTTGCTTATAAAACAAAAAGTTATTTTTGAAACATTTGGATAAAGCCACTTAAAACCAGAGCCTGGTGCATGCTAACTGAACACTCCAGCACTGACCTATATTCCCAGCCTTTATACCCTTTATTTGGGGACAAGGACTCTCTCAGTTAGCCAGACAGTTCTTTTTTTTTTTTTTTTTTTTTTTTTAATAGAATTATTTATTTATTTTATGTATATGAGTACACTGTTGCTGTCTTCAGACACACCAGAAGAGGGCGTCAGATCCCATTACAGATGGTTGTGAGCCACCATGTGGTTGCTGGGAATTGAACTCAGGACCTCTAGAAGAGCAGTCAGTGCTCTTAACTGCTGAGCCATCTCTCCAGCCCCAGACAGTTCTTGAACTGCCATCATCCTGATATAACTTCAGGAACACTGGACCTCAGGTCTGTGTTGTCAGGCTTGGAATTAAAGCACTTATGCTTAAAATATGCTTCCTATGGAAGCCTCTGAAAGCCTTCCGATATTAAGTAAGGCAAAACATTTTCCATCAAAACAAAAGAGTGTTTGTCCTTCCCCCTCTTCAGTGACAAACAGCAGAGTTTAGAATCCACATAATATGTGGAGACGTTGACCACTGTCAAAACTACTAGGGTGTGTGCTCCTTTATTATTGTCCTTAAAACATGTATCAGACTTCATTTTCTTTTCTTGTGTGTGTGTATGTGTGTGTGTGTGTGTATGGGGAAACAGGGTTTCTCTGTGTAACCTTGGCTGTCCTGGAACTCGCTGTGTAGACCCAAGTAGCCTTGAACTCACAGAGATCCTCCTGCCTCTGTCTCCCAAATGCTGGGATTAAAGGCAGGGGTAGCCATCATTTGGCTAGCTTTCATTTTCTAATAGCTCAAATATTAATAGCCTTAAAAAATGTACTTTTGAGCTCTCAATAATTTTAAGGGTATCTTGAGACCAAAGATTTTGAAATTTGTTTACGGTAGTACTTATGGATTGCCCACAGTGAACACCTAACTGAATGGTTCCTTATTATTAAGGTCTTTTGTACATGATGCTGATAATGTTTCTGTATTTGCTAATTAATATACAGTTACTGTTTTGGACCTCTTAGGCTCCCTTCCTTGACAGGTTTCCACTGTCCTACATGTTTCCACTGTAGTATAAGAAAGATAATAGGAATAACTCAGGGTCCACTTGAGCTGACAGCATTAATGCAGGGCAATCTTTTTTTCTTTTCTTTTTTTTTTTTTTTTTTTTTTTGGTTTTTCGAGACAGGGTTTCTCTGTGTAGCTCTGGCTGTCCTGGAACTCACTTTGTAGACCAGGCTGGCCTCGAACTTAGAAATCCGCCTGCCTCTGCCTCCCAAGTGCTGAGATTAAAGGCGTGCACCACCACACCCAGCAATGCAGGGCAATCTTAAAAAGCTACACAAGCACCAGATGTCATATTACCTACAAAGAGAAAGAGGTGGATTACAGTGAACTTTACAGCATCTCTCCTTGACTTGTAGGCAACTTACAAATTCTTTATAGTGAATTTCCCATAAAGAGGCTAGGATAAAGTTCTACAGGTTATTACGACAAAGCCATAGTGAAGCATAGTGAACGCACAAATAAGTATTCAGCTACAAGCTTTCTAGCAGGAGCTCAGATCTTGCTTAAGATCCCCAGGGTTTTCTATGCAATAACAGGCAATAGGTAAAGAAGATTCCCATCTTTGCAATCTGCTACTACACAGTATACCTATCTATCGAGAATGGCAGACACGACAAACTCATCTCCATCTAGAGTAGCACTTCTCAACCTTCCCAATGCTGTGACTTTAATACCCTCATGTTGTGGTGACCCCAACATACAATTATTTTTGTTGCTACTTCATAACTGTAATTTTGCTACTGTTTTGAATTGTAATGTAATGTCTGTGTTTCCAGTAGTCTTAGGTGACCCCTTAGGTGAAAGGGTCATTTGATCCCAAAGGGGTTGTGACCCACAGATTGAGAACCACTGATCTATGGGGTCAAACATGTAGATGACTGACAAATGACTTTCCTTTGGTGGACTCACACCTTATCTAAACTTTATATATATGTATGTATGTATGTGTGTGTGTATGTGTGTATGAGTGAATGACATATGTGATGCACAAGGAGGCCAGAATAGTGTGTTGTTGGATTCCCTGGGTCCTGAGGTACAGGTGATTTGATATAGGTGCTGGGAATCAAATTCAGATCCTCTGGAAGTGCTACGAATGCTCTTAACTACTAAGTCATCAAGCTAGTATCTAAATGCACCTCGCTGCTGTCTTCATTCCTTCAATTATCCAACCTCCTACCCATCCACCAACACCATCAGAAAGCAATTTAAAAACAATTTGCATAGACTCCTTTGTACAAAAATTCTATGGGATTTTAGTCATGACTCTGTCCCCATGCAACTTTCCACCGTCTTCTTGCTGCCCTTTTCTAACATTAAATGACTTTGCTGACACATTCAAGAAACTTAAAGAAGCCAGGCGTGGTGGTGCACGCCTTTAATCCCAGCATTCCGGAGGTAGAGGCAAGTGGATTTCTGAGTTCGAGGCCAGCCTGGTCTACAAAGTGAGTTCCAGGACAGCCAGGGCTATACAGAGAAACCCTGTCTTGAAAAACCAAAAACAAAAACAAACAAAAAAAAAAACTTAAAGATAACCCACTGCGTGCTCACACGCGCTAAATTTACTGCAACAGGTGATTCCTCAAGCAAGAGTTATCGATTCGAAATGCCTGAATTTATAGAGCCAATATTCAACAGCTCTGTGCATGTGAATACGTGTTTGTATGTGTGCATGTATGTACGTACGTATGTATGTATGTGTGTGTGCTTAATTTAACTTCAGTCTGTGACTGCGTATTTCTCCTTCCATATCTACCCACCATTCCGTGGGCTAGCAACCCTCTTTGAAAAAGATGGAGAAAAACCAAACACAGAGAAGGAAGATCGATAGCCGAGCAGCTTACCCATCTCTTCTCCCATTCCAGGGACGCCTGCCACGTTAGCCACTTATCGGGACACCATAGTCACCCGCCGCACAAGGTAGCCAAATACTGGCCCAACTTGGCGAGACAAAAGCCGCCAGCATCAGGTGTCAGGCTCTCGGTCATAATTTCTGCCTCCTTCCGGTAGAAAAGGAGTCCACTTCCGGCTTCTTGGCCGTAGGGAGGAAGTTCCACGTCGGGCACCGCGCGGCGCCTCAGGGCTTGGCAGTTCCCAGTGCGCATGCTCAAAACGAATTCTCTGCTACTTGGCATCTAGTTGCGTGGCGACTGGGTACTTGGAGACTCCCGGTTCGGTTTGTGGCTTCTGGGTGGGTGTGGAGAGCTGCCCCATTGTTTTGAGTATACTATTCTCTGGTCCCCTGGCAAGCGGCATCCTGGGGATTGAAGTCCGCCGCCCCGCCCCTGCGACACTCCTCTGTGATCTTGTGCTACCCAGCCCTGGCTGTTAAGCTTCTCAGCGTTCAGTCTTGCCACCCTGCTTATAGAGAGCAAAGCGTGCACTGCACCTCAGTACTTTACTCAGTCGCTCTCTTTACTCGCCCTGGTTGCAAGCCCGTGCATATTCATCGAGGAAAGAACCAAGAGCTTCCTAGCCTTGATCATGGACCTGGTACTTTTGGGTCTAGGAAGATTTTAAAAAATCACTTTTGGATTAATTTCCTGGGGATAGACCTCAAATGTTGAGAGACTAAAACAACAGACATTTGACATTTGCGTCTTGGTAGAGGTAGGCTTTCTCTATCATTTTGAATAATATATCTTTGCCTTACTTAGTTTCTGGTGATCGCTAAAAATCCTGTGTGTGCTTTGACTTGAGGCAGCACGGCCCTACTCTGTTGTCGAACTCTGTTCTCCTTATTTCTGCTTATTGCTGTCTTTATTACAAGGACATCCATCCTGTTGGATTAAAAAGCCCAGCTTGTTCCAATTTACTCACATGTGGCCTTACTTCCAAGTTCACATTATGAGGCTGCAGAAAAGACTTAAGACTTCAGGGGCAACAATGACCGAGCACCCCAGTAAGCTGCCAGTTCTCCAGGAATGTGCAAACCAAACGCTGGCTGTAAGCAGGTTTAGAACAATGAGTTCAAACAGAGTTCGTTTGGATCCTGGGAGTTTGAGGCCAGAATCAAGAATCGTTCCGTAAACATAGATGTAATGAAAGGACCTTACATGCAGTCCAAATATGCAAGGCTTTTGGATTCAATATACAAAATCAGGAGCTAAAATCTTACCTTGTTTATCAGCTTGAGCCAAATCCACTTCATTTCCCTTACTGGTTTTAAGATGTAACTTTTCTGGGCATGGTAGCACACTACTTTAATACTAGCCCTCAGGAGGCAGAGGCAGATTTCTGTGAGTTCAACACCAGACTGGTCTACATGTAGAGTTCTAAGCCAGCCAGAGCTACACAGTGAGAAGCAGAAAGGAAGAGGAAGGAAGGAAGGACAGAGAGCCAAGGCTACAGAGTGAGACCATTACACTCACTTTCTAGGCTTGGCCTGTGCCTTTCTCACCCTGGCATAGGCACGCACTGGGCATAGGCACGCACTGGGCATAGGCACACACTGGGCATAGGCACACACTGGGCATAGGCACGCACGGGGCATAGGCACACTCTGGCTCCTTTGCCTGGTCCAGGGCATCAAGTTGCACAGATTTTACTTGTTTGATTTGCTATCAGGAAAGCTGTATTTCATTATTTATTTATTTATTGTATATGAATGAGTACATGCTAGCTGTCTCCAGACACACCAGAAGAGGTCATCAGAGCCCATTACAGACGTTTGTGAGCCACCTAGTGGTTTCTGGGAATTGAACTCAGGACCTCTGGAAGAGCAGTCAGTGCTCTTAACACTGAGCCATCTCTCCACCCCAATGGACACTGTATTTTAACATAAGAAAGCACTCAGATCATTTATTAGCCGTAGTGTCTGTCTTAATAACTAAACCCAGCAAAGATGGCTCAAGAGAAAATTTAGAATTAAACTCACCAATAGACAAAGCTCTTGCTAGATCACTAAACCTACCTAGTAGGTCTATCTAGATAGACTTAAAAAAAAAAAAGGTTTCCCCAGAAGTGTTTAACATTTAAAAACCTATCACTGCAATTCATTGTGTTAACAATTTAGGAGTTTAATACTACACAATTATCTGAAAGGTTAACATTTAAAAATCCTGTTTCTATGTAGTGAAATGAGAATAGATAGAATTTAATGAAAAGCTTTTAGCAGAAGCCTACTGTAAACATGAAACTTAATAGCTATTGTCACAGGGAACAGTAATATGTGAATATCCATTTTTACTTCTAATATTCAACATGATGGTAGGTTTTCTACCCAGAGCAATACAAAAAGGGCAGAATCATTAGGAAAGGAATAAAAATATAATCTTCATTTGATTCTCTTTCTAAAAAGATTGTAGTGTTAAACTATGAAAAGGTTTAGCAAAGGTTAATTGTTTGTAGGTTCCTGGGTTCAAAGGTCAATTGTTAAAACTGGTTATATACCAGTAACAAAGTGTGAGAAAATAGAACCCCTCAGGTTTGTGAGATGACTCAGCGCCAAAGGCACTTGCAGCCAATCTTGATGATCTGAGTTCAATCTCTGGAACTCATGTGGTGGAAGGAGAGACCTAATGCCTGCCAAGTTGTCCTCTGACAGCACATGGTGCACACACACACACACACACACACACATGCATGCAAATATAAGTTTTAATTTAAAAAATTATCTAAAGGTGCCAATATAAAATACCTATGAATTTACTGGACAAAAAGTGTTTGAGATTTAAGACAAATATAAAATATTGTTGAAGAAAGACAGTAAATTACCAAGTAAGAAGAGATTTTATCTTTTTTGCTGGAAATTTAAGGCTTTAATGATAACATTCTACTGGGAATTAATGAAGCACTTTGATTAGGATACTAAAAGTCTTTGCAAATAGCTTTTAGGTCAAAGTATATCAATATTTTAGGACACTATTAGATTCCATTTATTGATATTTAGAATCTGCTGTGAGTGAGATTGATAGGCATGTCCTTGACTCTATTATTTAAGTGCTGGTATTTATCCTTTTTTATTTATTTTTATTTTATGTGCAATGGTGTTTTGCCTGTGTGTCTGTGTGAAGGTGTCAGATCCCCTGAAACCTGAATTACTTATAAGTATGAACTACCTTGTGAGTGCTGGGAATTGAACCCCAGTCCTCTGGAAGAGCAGCCAGTGCTCTTAACTGCTGAGCCACCTCTCCATCTGAGTGCTGGTATTTAGAGACATTAGAGGGCTAGAGAGACTGCTCAGCAGTTAAGAGCACTGACTGCTCTTCCAGAGGTTCTGAGTTCAATTCCCAGAAACCACATGGTGGCTCTAAAACACTTCTACTGTCCTTTTTTTTTTCTAAATCTCCATCATACAAGTCCTAGGAACTCAGGCTTGGCAGCATTGAGCCCCCTTCCCCACCCCACCCCCAGCAACAGCTGTAGCCACTTTGTCCCATGCTCGCCAGCTGTTTCGTACTGTTGCTGTAATGTGCCTGCCAGTCATTGACATAGAAAAATCACTAGTCTCAGACAGGGTCACACTGACCACATTCCCTGTTATGTCGTGTATGTTATGAGGTTTGTTAATCTTAAGAAATTCCACAGGCTGGAGAGGTGGCTTCGTGGTTAAGAGGGTTGACTGCTCTTCCAAAAGTCCTGGTTCACTTGTCAACAACCATATGGTAGCTCATAACCATCTGTACTGGTATCTGATGCCCTCTTCTGGTGTGTCTGAAGACAGCAACAATGTACTCACATAAAATAAATAAATCTTGAGAAAGAAAGAAAGAAAGAAAGAAAGAAAGAAAGAAAGAAAGAAAGAAAGAAAGAAAGGAATTCCACAACCAGAAGCTTCACTTAGGACCCATCAAATCAAAGGTCAATATGAACTGTTATGCCTAAAATAGCTTGAATTAGGGCCTACCACACTACAACACCCCAGTGTCTGCTTATGAGCTCATTATAGGTTTTTTTTTCCCTATATAAACTGACGCTGGACAGTGTTCAGGTGGCAAGTGTCTTAACGTATTAAACCATCTCTCTGGCCCCAGGTGACATTTATGCTGTTGATGTCTCAAAAGAGGTGGCTGGGGAATTAATATTTTCTGCTATCATTTGTGACATTATTCTCCACCGATGAAATGAAACCAAATTAAAGTATAAAGGCAGATTTATTGGGATCAGCTCTTGGGGGAGTTCATTGACCACACAGGAGAGGATCGATGAAGTCACTAATGGTAAGGGAGACAGGAGGGAGAGGAAAGAGAAAGAGAGAAAGAGCAAGCAGAGAGAAAGAGAGTGAGAGGCCAAACTGTCTAGATATATAGGGAAGAGCTTCAGGGGGAGGGGAAGCCCAGCCCCTGGGTTAGAAAGTTCAGGGCAGAGGGCAGGATATGCCAGACCTACCCTGTAACAGGTATGGACTGAGGGATGCTGGGAGAACCTGGATGCCAGGTCTACTTATGCACCTCAGCTGCTTGTCCTGGGTCTGAATCCCAAGAATGTGATCATTTGAGTTTTTTCCTCTTTCTACATAGCCCTGGTAATTCCCTGTGTAAATCAAACTGGCCTGGAACTCATAGAGATCTTCCTGCATCCGTCTCCTGAGTGCTGGGGTCAAAGGTGTGTTCCACCACACCCAGCTCATATTACTTGTTTAGTTTTTGTAATGGTTTTGCTTCCTCTTTTGTTTCTCTAATGTCTTTTTTGTTTGCCTCTATTTAAAAATTTTTATTACATTTGTTTATGTATTTATTGGGTAGGGGGTTCAAGTGTCTGGAAGTCAGAGGACAATTTACAGGAGTCAGTTCTCTTGTTCCACCATGGCAGTCCTGGGGATCAAGTTCCTGTTGTCAGGCTTGCCCGCATGTACCTTTAACCACCAAGTCATCTCACAAGGACTATGCTTGTCTGCTTGGTTGATTGGTTGGTTGACTTATTTGAGACAGGGTTTCATTGTGTATCTCAGTCTGACCTTTTTTTTTTTTTTTTTTTTTTGGTTTTTCGAGACAGGGTTTCTCTGTATAGCCCTGGCTGTCCTGGAACTCACTTTGTAGACCAGGCTGGCCTCGAACTCAGAAATTCGCCTGCCTCTGCCTCCCGAGTGCTGGGATTAAAGGCGTGCGCCACCACGCCCGGCAAGTCTGACCTTAAACTTATGATTCCTCTGTGCTAGGATTACTGATCTATGCCTCCACATTCAGCTAACACTTCTTAGTTCGAATTTAAGATGGTTACCTTTCTTCTGAGATCTGTTACATTAATTACCCTGCTATTTCCAGTTGTGAATTTGCTTCCAAATACAACTTCACTTATGTTCCTATTTTAATGCATTGTTGTTGTCTGTTCCATTGCTCTCTAGGTTGTAACTAGATTTTTGTTGTTTGTTTGTTTGTTTTAGAGACAGGGTTTCTGTGTGTAGCCCTGGCTGTCCTGGAACTAGCTCTGTAGACCAGGCTGACCTTGAACTTAGAGATCTGCTTGCCTTGCCTCCCAAGTGCTGTGAATAAAGGCATGTGCCACCACTGCCTGGCTCATAATTAAATTTAAAAAAATCAGAGTACATTGAACTTCACAGAAGAGTGGAAGAAGCACAGAGACTCTGCTCCATGCGAGTCACTTTCATCCTAGCACACCACTACCCATAGGACCACTCTCTCTGCTTTACATTCTGTGGGTTTTGATAACTGTATAACAACCTGTATCAGCCTTTATTGGAGCTTACAGAGTATTTTCCCTGCTTAAGATACCTTTGTGCTATGCCCAGTTTCCCTGCCATTTCCCCAAACCATGACAGCTTTACCCTTTGCATAGCTTTGTGTTTTTCAGATTGTTACAATCATACAGCATTGTAGCCTTTTCATAGAGTCTTCTTTCACTTTGTAGCATGTGTTTGTTTCCTGGTTTTAAGGAAATCTTGGTTGCTTCTAAGCTTTCACACTTACAAATAAAGCTACTATAAACAACTGTGGTGGTTTAAATGAGAATGATCCTCATAGACTCATGTATTTCGATGCTTGGTCCCAGTTAGTAGAACTCTTCAGGAAGGATTAGGAGGTGTGGCCTTGTTGAAGGAGGAATATCACTGGGGGTGGGCTTTGAGGCTTTAAAAGCCCACACCATTCCCAGGTAGCTCTCTCTGCCTCTTGCTTGTGAATCAGATGTAAGCTGTCAGCACTGTGCCTATTTGTCTACTGCTTTGCTCCATGCCATGGTGGCCATGAACTGTATGTAGTACCCTCTGGAACTGTGAGCCCCAATTAAATGCCTTGATCCTTATGGCTCATCACAGCAGTAATAAAAGTAACTAAGATTACATTAATTTTCAAGATTTTGTTGCATTCTTACCAGTAGTGAATAAGACGTCCTGTTGATTCAAATGTTCACCAACATTTGGAGTTGTGCTCCAGGTTGGGCATTCCAGTGAGTGTGTAGCCATCTCCTGTTGTTGATCAGTTTGCCTTTCTCTGATGGATGATGTGGCCATCTCTTCATGTGTTTATTTACCATGTAAACATGTCTTTTCCAGGTGATGTCACTGTTAAGGTCTTTGGTCCATTTTTTAAAATAATTATTTATTTTATGTACATGAGTACACTGTAGCTGTCTTTAGAAACACCAGAAGAAGGCATCAGATCCCATTACAGAGGGTTATGAGCTACCGAGTGATTGCTGGGAATTGAACTCAGGACCTCTGGAAGAATAGTCAGTGCTCTTAACAGCTGAGCTATCTCTCCAGCCCCCCCTTTTTTTTCATTTCTTTATTTTTTATTTTATGTGCATTGGTGTTTTTCCTGCATGTGTGTCTGTGTGCAGGTGATGGATTTCTAGGAACTAGAGTTACAGACAGTTGTGAGCTGCCATGTAGATGCTGGGGATTGAACCAGGTAAAAGAGCAGTCAGGCCGGGCGTGGTGGCACACGCCTTTAATCCCAGCACTCGGGAGGCAGAGGCAGGCAGATTTCTGAGTTTGAGGCCAGCCTGGTCTACAAAGTGAGTTCCAGGACAGCCAGGGCTAGACAGAGAAACCCTGTCTCAAAAAAAAAAAAAAAAGCAGTCAGTGCTCTTAACTACTGAGCCATCTCTGTAGCCTCCCACACACACACCCATTTTATTTTTAATTGAATTCTCATCACCAGGTTTTAGTATCTCTTTGCCTCATTCATCAGATGTGTCTTTTCAAATATTTTCCCTAGCTTATAATTTGCCTTTTAATTCAGTTGAAAAATTTTCTCTGATCAAAAAAATTTATTTCATCTTTTTGTCATGCAGGACTTTGAATCCAGTTGTCATGCAGGACGTTGAATCCAGGGTCTTGTACATGCTAAGTGTTGTGATTGTGCTATGTCAAAAATATAAAGTCATAATATACTGAATAACACTTAACAAAACTCATCACTTTCTTTGGCTATAGTTGATAGCATCTCCATCAATTTAAAAATATGTTTAAATTACATTTATTTATTTGTGTGTGTTTGTGTGCACATATGTGAACCATGCCACAGTTCATTTTTGGAGGTAAGAAGAACTTTGGGGAGTCAGTCAGGTTGGGGTTGGAGGATGTGGGTGGCAGAACCCAAGCCCTCTGATTGCAGTTACAGCACCAGCCTGGATGGAGCTAGTTTCTTCCAGGTGCATCTTCTAAAGGGGGGGAAGAAAAATCTCAAGGAAAGCAGCCAGGTGAAGCAGCTTTCTAACCAGCCGGGCCTTCTATCAGGAGAACAGCAGCTGTGTGAGCAGTGGGACTTTCAGAGCACAGTGTGCCTGCTAATGACTGCATTCTTCTCCTTCTCCTCCAGTGGCCATTTCCCTCTGTGAACTCTCACACCTAATCTCTTTCTGACTGCGCATGAGTGAACACACCTGGACTCGGGGTGCTATGGCAACCTCTGAAGGCCAAGACCCGGCTCAAGGCAAAAACTCTTCCCTCAGCACTGCTCCTTGAGTGGAGGCTGCTGAGTTTGAGGAAATGGATTTACAGGAAGAACCTGGTGTGTTAGGACAGGAGGCTAGGTACTAGGAAGACTGGTTGTTCTGTAGACACTAAATATTTTTCTCAGCGTGCACTCCCCAGCATCCAGAAGAACACTGACAGGACCTCTCCAGAATTCCACACCCTCCCTCACTTTTCCGTGAAGAAGGCAACTGGAAGCTGATGCCTTGCTCTCAGCCCCCCTTCACCCTTGTCTTTCCCCTGATGCTGAAGCTTAAACCTAGAATAATTTGACATTACTAACTATTGGTTCTTTACGGATATACCAGAGAGAACTGAATGTGTAAACGAGTGAAAAAGGAGCTAGCCCAGAAAATACAATGCAGCAGGCTTTAAAGATAATGTTTCCATATTCAGCAGGATGCCAGAGCATTAGAGGGGTGGCTGGAAAATAAGACTTAGATGCTGGATGACAGCCACAAATATGTGTATTAGCATATGCTTTATATTGTCAAAAAGGTTATTAGAAACCACAAGGAATATGGTTCCAATAAGAACATGATATTTGAAATATATAAATTAAAACCAACATGTCTTTTAGAACATAGCAAAGCCTTCACCTGACCTTCACTCTGGAAGCAGTCCTCCTGTCCTGCTGGTGAGGATTTTGTTTTTCACTTCTCATTGTAAAGATGTAGGTAGCATTAGATAAAATGGTAACAGATTAGCGATCCCAGGAACAAATTCATTCACATAGACACTTGATATAACCAAAGAGATGCTGGAGACCAGTAAGAAAATTGTTTAATGAATAGACCTGGATCAACTCATTGTCAAATGACAGAGGAAAAAATTAAACTGAGTCCTTATCTCCTATCACATATAATTCTATATGAAAATTAAAATGTTCAAGGCTTTGGAAGAAAAACACTTGCTGAACTGGCCTGAAAACCTGCATTCAGGTCCCCTGTGGTAGCATATATCTGTAATCCCAGCATTCCAACCTCCAGATAGCAGCATATATCAGAGAATCTCTGACCACATATGTGCCATGGTGTACACACGCACACACACTTTCAGAAAAAAAAAAAATAAAAGAAGCCGGGTGTGGTTGCGCACGCCTTTAATCCCAGCACTCGGGAGGTAGAGGCGGGCAGATTTCTGAGTTCGAGGCCAGCCTGGTCAACAGAGTGTGTTCCAGGACAGCCAGAGCTATACAGAGAAACCCTGACTCAAAAAACAAACAAACAAATAAATAAATAAATAAATAAAAGAAAACCTTATCCAGAGACATTATTAAATAAAATATGAAATATAAATTCTGACTAGGAGAAAAAACTGGTAAATTTTTCTATTAAAATTCAATCAATTCAATAAGCTGCATTGTAATGAGATATTTACAATACATATAACTAAAACTATATAAAATCACCAAAATAATAAGAAAAACCAAGAAGCGTAATTCACCTGATACAAGGTGTGATCACTTAAAGGGTATATCAGGAAGGAGGCACTTGGTTAAATAGAACTATCTGTCTCATTACTTCCTTTAAGACAACATGGGGACACTCAAGGCTTTCTCTTTCTAATCCCTCTCAACCCCCATCATTTGGCTCACTTCCATTGAAGTGGTTTTTGTTCCGTTGTTCTATTGAAGAGGTTTTTACTAAAAATGGACTTTAAAAAACAATTTCATTTATTTGTTTGTTTTTGACTCAGGGTCTCTCAATGTTGTCCTGGCTGTCTTTGAACTCACTGTGTAGACTAGGCTGGCCTTGAACTCATAGAGATCCTCCTGATTCTGCCTCTGCTAGCATTAAAGGCATACACCACAACACCCCGATATATTTGTTTGTTTGTCTCAGAATTTATTTTATTTTATGTACATTGGTGTTTTGCCTGCATGTATATCAGTGTGAGGGTATTAGATGTCCTGGAACAGGAGTTATACATGGATGCTGGGAATTGAACCTGGGCGCTCTGGAAGAGCAGCCAGTGCTCTTAACCACTGAGTCATCTCTTCAGCCCCCATTTATTATGTATACATGGAGGCACAACACACTCATGTCTTGGTACCAAGTGTTGCAATCATAGAAAACTTTTAGAAGTTGACTTTCTCTTTCTAACATCAGGGTTTCAGTGATCAAACTCAGGCCGTCAGGCTTGGTGACAAGTGCCTTTACCCACTGAGCCCTTTTGCAAGCCCTATAAATGTATATTTTATAGATGGAAATGGATCCTGTTATTTTAGCCCACTCAGAGTTCATTCATTCAGCAAACACTCAATGAGACGGCCTATACATGATCCCAATATGTGCAGATAATGTGCACCTCACCCCAGCACATACCCTGGAATGCTTGGGAATGGTTGCAATACTCGGGAGCTACTGCAATGGAGGCACACTCAGAGCAGGAGGAGATGGCAAGGCTGCTGATAACTACACAGTCCATGCCGAACGTGGGTGAATGAGTGACAATCAAACTAAACAGAAACAAAGATTTGAAAGGGAACAAAGCTTTCAAAGGTCCAGAAAGAAAGTTGACGGAGGACACGACCACTGGTGAACCGCGAGTTATGTGGATCCAGCTACAAAAATGGGGAGAATGTCATGTGATGTGTGCGGCAGACCGTCTAGATGTTAAAGCTTCTATCGGTGGGAAACTATTGCCTTTCTAAGCATTGGGTCAGCGGTTGTATGTGAGCAAACTCATTTTATAGAAAGAATTCTGGGTGTTGATGCAGGATGATGGGGCTTATTTTATTTCACTTTATGTGTGTGATGGGGACCCATAGCCCAGACAACCTTAGAACTCAAGATCTTTCTCCCTCGGCCTCCCAAGTACTGGGAGTATTGGAGTCTGCCACTAATCTCAGATAGGTTGATTCTTTTGTTTTGTGCTGTATTTAGTATTAGCTGGCCTGGAACACTCTACATAGACCAGGTTGACCTTGAAATCACAGAGATCTGCCTGCCTCTGCTTTCAGAATTCTTGCTTCTTACAGAAGCTCTCCCTAGGGTCTGTGCTTGAGTCACCTTGTTTTTCTACACAGCCACCAGGTGCCATCTTAGTCAGGAGGACTCTTGTTTATCTTCAGACCCTTTTGGAAAATATCTCTTCTTAACTCTGAGGCGGGGAATACAAATGTCTCGTTACTAGTCTCTATTTGAACTTAACACACAGTGTTGCAAGTATTTCCTAAACAGGTATTTTGTTCTCACATTGTATCTGCTGTAACAAAACCACCTTGACCGGCTCAGTCCAAAGTCTGGCACAGTGCTCCTGTTATTGAGTAAGGATTACAACCAACCAACGTGGGCTTTTGCACCCAGCCTAGATAGAATATCAGGAACTGTTACACTAAAATAATGACAAAAAGAAGGAGCTCTATAGCCCAGTGATGGTGGCACACACCTTTAGTCCTAGTACTAGCGAGGCAGAGGGAGGCGGATCTCTGAATTTGAGGCCAGCCTGGACTACAGAGTGAGTTTCAGGACAGCCAGGGCTACACAGAGAAAACCTATCTTGGAAAAATAAAAGAGTGAGCTATATGAAACAACAGATTTCAAGATACTAGACATCTGGCAGTAGGGACAATTGCCTCTGGGAATGGCCTTGGGGAGAAGAGGAACGTGAGGGGGTGGGGGGTGGGGGTGCTGAGATTACTTGAGTTTACAGTTTACAAAGAACTGCCAGGGGAGAGCCAAGGGAGAACTCAAGCAGAACCCGTAAGCTCATAGAGGTGACAAGAGCGGAGACTCCTAGGGAAACCAAGGCAGTTTCTAGAGCAGTGTGTGCTCAGAGAACTTCTAAAGGTCATTTAATTCAACTGAGTATTAATCAGCTTACTCTCAAGAAACTACCTGAGTCTTTTTGAGACAGGGTCTTTCTCTGTGGTCTAGGCTAGAACTCTTGCTCCTCCTGAGTGCTGGGGTAGCAAGCACGTACCACTACACCTTGCTAGGGTATTTTCTTTCTTTAAAAAAACAAAACCAAACAAACAAAAAACATCGCTACACCTGGTCTCCTGCAGTTTAGGCTGGCTTTGATCTCTCTTATGTAGAATGACCTTGAACTCCCGATTCTCTTTCCCCTACCTCCCAGACACCAGCAGAATGACTGATGTGCACCACCACCCTAGGCTCAGGTAGTTTCTTGACATACATAAGCTAATCCAAAAAGGACAAAGAAAAAGAAATTTTGTTTCCACCTGTAAATCTCAGCACATGAGGCAGAAGCAGGAGGATTGCCCCAAGTTTAAGGCTAGCTTGGGGTATACAGTGAACTCCAGCATGGGCTACTGAGTGAGACCTGGTGTTATAAAAACAAAAGAAAGGGACAGAGCAGGAGAGCGAGCATAGGAGGGAGGGGCAAAAGGAGAAACTACCTGAGGCTTGGAGGAATTAGAGCAAAAGGCACCAATGTTCTAGGTTCTCAGGCTGTTGGGGATGAGGCCACCTATTCCCATCAGGAGGACTGGAGAAGCTCTAATTCCTTGAATACTGCGGACTGTGCTGTAAATCCCCTCGCTTCCACTGGAGAATAATTACTCCTGTCCAAAACCCACAGATCTCTCTACCTAGAAAAATGTAAAAAGAAGATCTAGAAAGATGAAACTGTAACCACATCCAAGCGTAACCACATCTGGCAACAAAGCTTTGTAGCAACACAAAAATACACAGCAGCTAAAAAGTAACAGGCTAACTTCCGAGGTCCTCCTGAAGACCAGAGGGCAAAGCCCTACCTGCTTACCTGTGGTGGGGAGAATGATACAGGAGCTGAATGTAGGCAGGAAAATGCAACACACAGTGTGACCAACAATAAGCCAGTCAAAACCAACAAAGAACTACCAAGAATGTGATTGTTAGAAAAAGATACTGCAGAGTACTACAGCTGAATATTAGATGTTCAAAAAAATTAGATTAATAAAAATACTAAAAACAATCCCTACTAAAAGAACCAAAAATTCTTGCAAAAAAGTCATCTCATATTGAGATAAAATAACTAATTGGATCCACATCAGATCAGACAGCACAACAGACTGGTGAACTTTAAGCACCATAATCAAAACGATTCAACACTAAACAGAGAAGAAAAATGATTTTAAAATAACAAAGGGCTGGAGAGATGGCTCAGCAGTTAAGAGCACTGACTCTTCTTCCAAAGGTCCTGAGTTCAAATCCCAGCAACCACATGGTGGCTCACAACCATCTGTACAGCTACAGTATACTCATATACATAAAATAAATAAATATTTTTAAAAAATAAAAAATAATGAACAAAGTGTCAGTGAACCATGGAGCAACCCCAAAGGGACTTATATACTAATTATTGTCTTTAAAGGACATGAGAGAGGGCAGGATAGATAAAGAATATTGAAAAGTTAGTACTCAATTATAGTAGCATATTCCTGTAATTCCATCACGTTGGAGGCAGAGGCAGGAGGATCCCCATGAGCAGAAGGCTAGCCTCATCTATGTGCCAGGCTCTAGGCTAGCCAGAGCTATAGAGAAACACCTGTCTCTAGGAGGAGGGAACAGAGAGAAAGAGAAAAGAAAAAGCAAAACCCAGTGACTCAAATGGATAAATACTATAAATCCACAGGAGAAAGATTATAGACACTAAGAAACATGAAGAAAATGATACAGTATATCAAGTCATAGTATGGTCAAAAATTTCAGAACCAGCCGGGCGTGGTGACGCATGTCTTTAATCCCAGCACTTGGGAGGCAGAGGCAGGCGAATTTCTGAGTTCGAGGCCAGCCTTGTCTACAAAGTGAGTTCCAGGACAGCCAGGGCTACACAGAGAAACCCTGTCTCAAAAAAACAAAAAACAAACAAACAAACAAAATTTCAGAACCAGCAAAAGAGGAAAAAAAAATTGAAAGGCAACCAAGATTGTTCCTGGCCCACATGTTCTTCCAGGGAGGCTGAGGCAGGGAAGTCATGAGTTTGGGGCCAGCCTGGTCTATATAGTGGGCTCAGTATGAAAACAAACAAGCATAAACATAAGGCCCAGGCAAACGAAAACCAGCTGCCTCCCTCTGCTCCGTGGCAAGCTTACCGTACTTTACACTCCGCTGCCTGCCCACTTAACCATGAGCTAAATCGCTGTTCGCCTGGAGTGAGTGGCTTCTGTCAGGTGTCTTGCCAAAACAATGGAGAAAGTAACTAACTTGCAAAGCTGATATGAAGAAGTCAGGCCACTGCTGTGGTAAATCTGATCACGTGGCTTCCAGGCCTCTGGAGTAAGGTGGAAGAGTTTGGAGGCCAAATTGAAAATGCAGAGGGCTGGGCGGTGGTGGTGCATGTCTTTAATCCCAGCACTTGGGAGGCAGAGGCAGGCGGATTTCTGAGTTCGAGGCCAGCCTTGTCTACAAAGTGAGTTCCAGGACAGCCAGGGCTACACAGAGAAACCCTGTCTCGAAAAACCAAAAAAAAAAAAAAAAAAAAAAAAAAAAAAAAAAAAAAAAAAAAAAAAAAAAAAAAAAAAAAAAAAAAAAAAAAAAAAAAAAAAAAAAAAAAAGAAAAGAAAAGAAAAGAAAAGAAACAAACCACAAAGACACAAACATGGGAATCCCAAAGAAGTGGGCTCTAATGAGAGTGAAGGTGAGAATTTGCCAGCAAGGGCAAGGGCAAGGGCAAGCAAACAAAGAACAAAGGGTTCCTTCTTCCTTATCGTTTACACCGGCTGCCACCAGAAGGTGTGGCCTAGATTAAAGATGGATTTTTCCTGATCTCAAATTAAATGTCCAGAGTAAAGGTAGGACTTCCCACTTCAAATAATTTACTTAAGAAAAAATCCCTCACAAGAGTATCTAGCCACTTGAGTTTTAGTTTACTCCAGATGTAGTCAAATTGACAACCACGAATAGCCATCACCCCAGCTGAGTACCTGATACATTTCTCTGATTCCTGAATATGCACCAATGTAACAATCACCTCCTATTCTGGTTGTCATGCCTTGGCCACCATGATGGGCATGCCCCTTCTTAAGCCACAAGTCAACTCCTTCAAAACAAGCAAAACCCAACTCTTCTGCACCCCCTAAGTCACAGAAAGTTAAAATTTAAAAGTAAATAAATAAAATCAAGGACTAGGGAAGGGGCTTTGGGGGCATGGTGTTTGCTGTTCAAGCACGAGGCCCTGCATGCAGATCCCCAACACCCTGTAAAACCAGGCATGGTGACAGTGTATCTGTAACCCCAGCACTGGAGTGAGCCCTTCAGGGGCCCTGCTAGCCAGTAAAACAGTGAGCTCCAAGCTTAGTGAAAGACCCTATCTATCTCAAAAAATAAGAAAAAAAAAAAAACATCAAGAAAACCACCCAATATTAACCTGTGGCTCACACACACATGCTCACACATACACTCACTGCATACATATCTGTACACATACATCATAAATAAAGTGAACATGTGATGTGTGGATAATGAGAGATCAGGTGGAGTTGGATGTAAAAATGTCTGTCTCAGGTACTTCTCAGGGGCAAATGAATCACAAAGTATAACTCTGTTATGTAACCTAAGTTTGTACTTCTCAGTTTTCCATCTTCTCCATTCCAGGCCCTCACTTGTGAGTCTACGACTTTGATTTGGGATTTCTCATCTGTGCCTATCTTCTTTGTAGGTTTCAAGGATGTTCCTCACTTCCGGTTGGTAGGAGAGTCTTGACTGTGTTCTCATCACAACTCAAAACCCAGACCCCTACTCCACAGAACCTGGAGTGTGCCAGCAGGACAGGCCTCCAGTCTCACAGAGCTTAACACATCAGGTCAGAGTCAGGTGAAGCACCAGGTTTTGTGTGTGTGTGTGTGTGTGTGAAGCTGACAGTGCTTTTTCTTTTGTCTCTTCCTCCAGGAAGTTGGACATCAAGTAGACTGCCTTCTCAGAATGGTCCTGAGCAGGAGTAGCCTGCCACAGGAGTAAAACTTCACGAGATATACATTCTGCTTTCTTGTAGCACTTTTTATGGCTCCCCATCAAATTCAGCTGTCAGGGAATCTCAAATAAGAGACTATTTAGTAATTAGGGCTGGAGAAATGGCTCAGTGGTTAAGAGGTTAAGAGCACTGACTGCTCTTCCAGAGGTCCTGAGTTCAATCCCCAGCACCCACATGGTGGCTCACAACCATCTGTAAAGAGATGTGATGCTCTCTTCTGGACATCTGAAGACAGCTACAGTGTACTCATAAACATAAAGTAAATAAATCTTAGGGGGGAAAAAAGAAAGAGTATAGGTGATGTTGTTTCCAAGTGAATAGGGTGCAAATCAAAGACTAAACAGAAGGAACCCTAGTCCCTCATCTGATTCGTGGGTATGCGTCACCTCCATCTCTCTTTATGTTCTTTTCCTCTGTTCTTCCTGCCACTGCCTTAGTTAATGAACTAATTGCTTATTCCTTCAACCTCACTGGTTCACCCTAAAAAAGAACAAAATCTCTCTGGCCTGTTGCCTTGTTTTGAGACAGGCTCTCGCGGTGTAGATCAGGTTGGTTTCCAACTAGGATCATCCTGCCTCAGCCTCCCAGGTGCTGGGATGACCGACGTGCACTTCAATGTCTGACCTCACAATGTTTTACCTGTATTGTTTCCATGAAAACGTGTATTTACAATTTGAAACAGGAATTGCTTAGGAATATCACATGGCAAAACAAAAGATAAAAACCAAAAACTCACAAACCACAATGCTCTCCACTAAAAATGAAATAAGAGGTAGCTCTTGTATGGTATGATGGAGGAGAGATACCCAATCTCAACCTCTGGCCCTCAGAAGTGAGTACCCAGGCATGAGCATACATATACATCCTGCACACATGGGCAAATGCTCGAGCACGTGTGTGCACATGCACACACACACACACACACACACACACACACATACATTCATGGATCTTGCAAAGACATATCTTCCATAAAAGACCAGGGCATGCATATATATATATATATATATATATATATATATATATATATATATTGCCTTGGTCTTCAGTATAGCTCTGAAGAGCACTGACATTTACTTAAAATTACATTACTTTGCTCATCATGGGCTGTTTTACATTCATTTTAATTTTTAAAATAATGTATGATAATACTATTTCTCCGTTTGTTTTTTGAGACTGAGTCTAGCATGTATGCCTGGGTAGCCTGAAATCCTTGATGTATGCCAGCTGGCCTTAAGGGTGTAGTGATGCTCCTACCCTGCTTCCTGCACGGTGGGATTACAAGTGGTACCATGTACCTGCCTGTAATAGAAGGAAAGGATTGCTAGTCTAGGGCTTCTCTAAAAAGGTATTGTAGACTGAATGGCTTAAACGCAGACATTTATTATCTCAGGTAAGGGTTTGAAGTCTGAGATCCAAGTGTCTACAGGCTTCATTCTTTATGAATCTGTACAGGAACACCTTTCCCATGCCTTTTTCTGAGCTACTTCCTGCCAGTTTGCTGGCAGTCTGGGGGATTCTCTTGTATCCCTTAATTTGCAGATCTCCATCTTCACGTTTACCTGATATCTACTGCATGCCTGTCTGTCTCTATGTATAAGTCTCTCTGTTTCCTTAGAGCAACAGTTACACTAGATTGGGACTCACCCTAAAGACACCCTTAATAACTACAGCTATGCATAGTTACTGTCTGATATTTCCTGAGAATTGCAGCATTATGACATTCTGTCCTTGTGACTTTATGTTGTCTTCTCTAACTATGGTGTCATCCATGATGTGTAATCTTATGCAACTACATTTGCACAGGTGATCCATTGTTAACCAGAATGCCACACAGCATGTGCCTGAGACAAATCCCCCAGCATAGTCTAGCTTCAAGTCTCTACAGCAGGGATTTAGGATGGAATGGGGATGACACTCACCTGGCATCCTACTCCTGGACAATCCACTGTCCCTGTGGTAACAGCAGAGAGAAATAACACACCTGCTGTGCACAGCACAGCTATAGGCATTCTCTGCAGTGGTTTGCCCAGACCTTGTTAGGCTGTACACTGATGAGAAGACTGGACATGAGTGCCAGATAGGGGGATCTGTGATCCTGGTCTGCACCAGTTCCTGTAAGATACTAGAAATTGTGCCAGATCAAAACAGAGGATTAATGTATTGGAGCCCTTTGCTACCTTTTGAGCAGCCAACATCAGAACCATTTCTGAGTTACAGAGGTAGGATCTAAAGTGTCATTAGAAACTCCCAACTCCGCTCTGTTGTGACCCCTAAGGATGAACACACGCACTTTGCTGCCTACCATAGCTACATGCATTGCCACACAATACTCTTGCAAGACATACAGAGAAGGTGGCTTGTAACACAATACATGTTGTGTTAAAATCCACTGCTTACAACTGAAGAAGCCAGAGAGATTAGACATATGCCAAGAAACCTCATTGAGAGAAACCCCTTGCTAAGACCTTACATGGATATGGAAAAGTAGTCATCCCATCAGATGTATATCAACATAAAAACAATAAATATGAAACAATAAATAATGATATCTCATAAAGTTCATAACTCTTGAGTATTAGATTCTACAGATACTGAAGTGAATGATACAGAATTCAAATGCATGCTTTTTTTCAAAAAGCTCAATGATGTCTCTGAAAATAAATATAAACAATCAAATTTTAAAGCAATTCAAAATATGTATGAGAAATTTATTAATGAGAAGTTTTGGGTTTTTTGTTTGTTTGTTTGTTTGTTTTGTTTTGTTTTTGTCTTCACAGAGTTTCTCTATGTAGCCCTGAAACTCATTCTGTAGGCCTGGCTGGCCTTGAACTCAGAGGTCTACCTGCTACCAAACCACCAGGTCTCAAACTTGGGACAAATGCCTGAGGTTTGGACCTGACTGCCAGGTTCTCCCTCTAATCCTTCAGTCTCTACCTGTTACAAGGCCCTCCAGACTGGCATACTCTGCCCCCTACACTGAATGCTCCAGCCCAGGGGGCAGGGCTGCCCTTCCCCATATAAACCGGCCATTTTGGTTGCCTGCTCATTTTGTACCTTTGGCTTCCTGGTTGCCGCACTTAATTCCCTCCCTTCTCCCCACACGGGCTAGCTCAAGGTCTGTGCTCTCCCAGATGACCCTGCCCCTGGCCATGCTCTCCCACATACCTACATAATAAACCTTCCCTTCAGCAGTCATGTTTTGTTTCTTTCTCTCTCTCTCCCTCCCTCTCTCCTCTCTCCTCTCTCTCTCTCTTTCTTTCTTTCTTTCTTTCTTTCTTTCTTTCTTTCTTTCTCTTTTTCATTCACCAAATACTGGGATTAAAGGTATGTGCCACCACTGCACCAGCTAAGATAGGTTTTGAGCCGGGCATGGTGGCGCAAGCCTTTAGTCCCAGCACTTGGGAGGCAGAAGCAGGCGGATTTCTGAGTTCAAGGCCAGCCTGGTCTACAAAGTGAGTTCCAGGCCAGCCAGAGCTACACAGAGAAACCCTGTCTCAAAAAACCAATATATATATACATTATTATATATCTAATATATATAATATTAGATATATCAGGGTCATGACATTAATTGGGGAAAGAAAATGTGAAGCAGAGAATGCTAAGAAATGAAAGCAAAAGGTGGAAGACAAATTCACGTTACAGTCGCTGGGCCAGTGACAAGGTAAATGTGAAGATGAGGACTCTGCATGCATCACAAACCACTGAGAACAAAGATAAGGAGAGAGCGAGAGCAGCCAGGGAAGGGTCAACAGCACGCACCACTGTCAGCTTCTCACCTGGAAGGATGGTGTTCAGACGCCATGGAGAAAAGTCTCCACAGAGCTACTAAAAACGGACACCGGAACACAGTCCTGTGTCGGAGAGGATGAATAAAGACAAGGATGTTTTCAAATAGAACTAGGAGGGTTCACATCATCCTGCTGCTCCCCGAGAAATGCTGAAGAAAAGTCATCTGCCTAAAGGGAAGCCCTATCAATCAGAGAAACCATTAGACCTTCGTTCGAGCAAGGAACGATAAAGGACGTCTCTCTTACGTCTTAAAATCCATGGCGGTTTAAAGCAAAAATATATAAAATTGACCTGTGGGTGTATAGTGCAATGACAAACATTACATAAAAGATGGGCAGGGATGGCGGTACCAGATGGTGGTACCGGATGGAGGTACCAGTCCTACAGTACTGATGGTTTCTACACTTGATGTACAGTTGCAAGGTCTCTAATTAAGTAGCTTGTGTAAATTGGTTATTATTAGCACCAGGTTCTAACCAATTATGCTAACTAGCCAGCCTGGAAACTAGTTATATTGTAATGTCCAAAGAGACTGTTAATAACTAAGACAAAGAATAGGAGCTAAATACCAGCAAATAATTAAAATGGGATCTATTTGAGTCAGGGTCTCATATGGCACAGGCTGTATAAACCAGGCCGGTCTGGAATGTACTATGTACCTGGGCTGATCTCAAACTTTCAAATCATCTCACTTCAGCCCCCTGGGTGTTGGGATTACAAATGTGTGTTAGCATGCCCATCCTAAAATGAATTAGTAAAAAAAAAATATTCAAATATACCAAAAGGAGACAAGAAAGGTAGAACAAAAGAACATACACACACATCCAGAAGGGAAAAGCAGGTAGGTCATGGCAGACCAAAGTCTAACCATATCGAATGCCGCATTAAATGTCTATAGAGTGAAGAAGACCCAGTTATAGTCTATTATAATGTATTTTGAATACAGTGGCATAAAGCCAGGCACATGGTGTGCATCCGTGGTTTCAGACACTCAGCAGGCTGAGTGAGAAGATCATTGCAGCCTAGAGTTGAGACGAGCCTGAGCGACAAGTGAGGACCCCCCCCACCTCAAATCAAAAACAAATATAAAGACACAGCAGATGGCAAGTCAAAGGGGCAGAGGAAAGTAAAGAGAATAAAAGACACAGACGTGACAGATGTGACTGGCAAGCGTGATGTCAGATAAAGTCTTCAGCTCAAACATTAGCAGGGGTACAGGGTGACATTCCTAGTCATCAATGTCAGCTCGCCCAAAGATGCTGCAACCATAAAATGCTTCTACGTGCACTAAGAGTTTCAAACTCCACAGAGCAAAAAAATCTAACAGAGTGAAAGGAAGACAGTTCTGTAACTAGATAACAAGAAGTCTTACGGTCCCTTTTAACTGACAGAAAACTATAAAAATGAACAGTTTATATGAGGTGGTATGAACAGTATCACCAACCATCTTGACCTAGCATACACCTGCAGAACACTACACCCAAACTGCAAACATGTGAAGCCTATTCACATTCGCTACCATAAAGCAAACTTCAGTAAACCCATGGGGATTGAAAGCTAGCTCCTAGTCTCTGACAAAGGGAGGGTGCAGACAAAGTGTGGAGTTCTCGAGGCCAGGGAAGGGCAAGGAAATGGCGTTGAGACAAACGGGCAGTTTTCATATCAGATATCAGATGTTGAAAGGTGGGAGGAGGGGAAAGAGGCACCCATTCACCTACCTGGACCCCAGCCCTCAGGCTCTGGCTTCTTGCCGGCCCCAGGGTCATATCTAAAAACACACCCATTGCCTCAGTCAATGGCTTGGGCACTGATACTCAGAATTTGGCCCCAGGACTTCCTGGTTAGCCCCTTTATCTGTTAGCTCCACGGCCAACTTGCCCTCTTTCCTCTGTCCACAGAAGACAAACGTCTCACCACAGAGTGAGGTGGTCACTGCAAGGTAAGCTGCTTGCATTAAGGGCTAAGATTAGGGTGGGATCACCATGAACAGAGCCTCCAGAAGAAGGACAGTCAGAAAAGTTAGACCACCTCTCTGACCATGTTTTAGGCATAGATAGGTGCCTGGCAGGGAGTAGCCATCCCAAAGGGGTCCAGTCACAGGAACACCTCTGTCACTACTGTGTTTCTGATAGCCAGGGTGAGAGGAGGAAAGGCTCAGACCTCTAAGCAGGTGTTTCCGACAGGGTGGGCAGTGCTGTCAGGCCCCTGGCAGTGGGAATGGGATGCTGGTCTCTTAGCACTGATAGTTCCAGGGCACTGCTCTTTCTCCCTTTACTACTTGACTAAATGAATGCTAAATGTTTCTCTCGTAAGGAAGAAAACAGGGTCAATACTTCCTGGCACTGGGAGCTGGAGGCAGGGGTTTCCTATGCCTTTCGAGAAAGTCTCCAACATTGGAAGTCCTATCTGCTGATTTAGTCAGAAATCAATCTGCTGATTGCCTCAGTTTAAATACTGCTTTACAACTTTTTCAACGTAACTTTACTGACTTCCCCGAGCCCCACCCAAACCCCACTTCCCCCTTCTTCCAAATGAGACAGTGGAATCTACAGGACACTGTTATTATAGCTCACTGGGGTCTTCATACAGCTTTTGGCAATACACATTATTATCATTGTGGGTAGAACGCCAGCCATGGACCAGGATTCCTGTTTGAAGGTGTAAGGCACAGGCACATCGTCCAGAGTGCCTCTCTGCCTGCACCCCCAACCCCAGGGGGGAATATGAGGGGGTGTCTGGACTTTCCAGTTGAATGATTGATTCCCTCTGATCTCAGAGGCAGAGGTCACAGGGAGGCCACCAGCTTTTGGGACCCATTGTTCTTCTCCTCTGAGCTGAGAGGATGTACTCACCCCAGCCTTCCACTTGGTGCCCAAATGTGCATGCACAGGCAAATGTACAAGTTCAGGAGCCAGCCAGACCTTAGATAAACAAACCCTGCCCTCTGGCCTTGATTAATCACAAAGAGCACTTAGAGCTTCACAGTGATGCCCAGCTCTCCAACCTTATTGTTCCCAGTTCACAGATGAGGAAGATGAAGGAAGGAGGGAGGGTGGAAAGGAGGAAGGCAGGCAGAGAGAGAGGGAGGGAAGGGGGGAGGGAGGGAGAGAGACACAGACAGAGTCTCTGTAGAGAGAGACAGAGACAGAGAGACAGGGAGAGACAGAGACAGAGAGGGGGGACTTTTTGATGTCCCATATGGAGAGGTGACATAGGTCTGTCAATCTGTGACCAGCCAACATCTAGTGCAGACTTAAGGCACAGCATGAAGATACTGAGCCATCAGAGTGGGAGGACAGAGGTGAAGCAGCAGGTGGTAATGGCTGGTTTCTCTCTCCCTAGATGAGCTTCACGTGCCAGGTAAATGGAGCAGAAGTCCTTGGCTCATCTTATTTCTTCCTCAGGCAGGGTGGCAGCTGCCTCAGCAGGGGCTAGGAAAATCCACCCTCTTCCATAGCTGTGACTTTTGCTGACTCGGTGGGTATGGGATGAGAGGGAAGCTGGAAGTAAAGAAGTACTCTCCAGCCGGGCGTGGTGGCGCACGCCTTTAATCCCAGCACTCGGGAGGCAGAGGCAGGCAGATTTCTGAGTTCGAGGCCAGCCTGGTCTAGTGAGTTCCAGGACAGCCAGGGCTATACAGAGAAACCCTGTCTCGAAAAACAAAAACAAAAACAAAACAAAAAGTACTCTCCCTAGTTAGGTAGATGACACAAGAACACAAAGATACCCAGAGCCCTGGGGTCATAGTTATGGTCACTTGTTTCCATGTCTTACCTTCACTCCTTTCTCTCTCTCTCTCTCTCTCTCTCTCTCTCTCTCTCTCTTTCTGTCTCTTTCCTCTGTTTCTGTCTCTCTTCTGTTTCTGTCTCTGTCTCTCTGTCTCCATCTCTGTCTCTCTCTCTCTCTCTGTCAATCTGCCCCCACCACCTCTGAAATCAAACCTTAGATATAACTCAGGCAGTGAAATCACCCTCTGTTCCCAGAAAAGACGAGGAACTAAACTGGGTTTTTCAGCTCATTATAGAAAAAAAAAATGCAATGGTATTTATTATATGGAACCCTGATGATCATGTGGACACAGATTAGCAAGAGTTGATGTTCTTCAATTTTCTCCTGAAAATAAGAATATTCGACTGATCTTGGGAATTGTAACAAGGAGCAAATGAATGCATGTTTGCTACTGAGGTTATTGGACTTGGGAGAGATTGGCCCTGGCCCAACCTCACTGCACTTTTCCTGTTTCTTCAGTTCCACGTCTCAACCCAGGTACCAGCAAACACCCAGAAGGCAGTGTTGCTTGAAGAAAAGGCAACATGGACGATCGATGAGGAAGGAGACCGGAGCAGGGGGAGGGAGAGTGAAAGGAATGGGGATAAGTGGGTAACTATAGGTGGGGAAGAGGTCCTAATTGCTGGACACCAGGATGTCCCTAGCGGGAGGCTCAACGCAGCAGCGTATATCCGTGATATCCAGGCCTCTGGAGTCCCTCAAGGACAGGGAGGCAGGTGTAAGGCAGCGAAGACCTTTTGCCTAGGGCCCAGCCCCAAGCCAGGATTGCCCTCTGTGGTGAGTGGGATGACCCACCCAGCTGTGTCTGTGCACACACCCTGCAGTCTGAGACCTTTCTTCTCTTAGACCTTGGTAGGGGCATCCAGCACCATTCAATTCTTCTTCTCTGAGGCACTCATGGGTCAGAACTTCCTGGAGGTGGAGTTAGAAAACTACGAGCCTCAGCCTGGAGACCTGTTCCTGTTCAAGTTGCGGTCCCCTAAGGCACAGTGGTGCGGGGCCCACGTGGGTGTTTATTGCGGCCATGGAGAGATCATACACTTTGAGGGTGAGCAAAAGAAATTTGGCCACTCGTGAGCAAGCTGTGCTGGGATGAAAATTAGGACGAAGGTGTAGATCTCTGAAGATGGGGGAGAGAGGGTTGGGAAGTCAGGGTGTGGGGCTTCAGTTTGAGGAAATGCTAGGGCAGATTACGGAGTCGCACCAAAGCTAGCTCCGATTAGCTCTGATTTTGCTCTGATTTTGGGCCTGCTATCCCCACAGGCAGGACCTCCAACCACAGTGGAGTACAAAGTTTTCTGGGTTACTGTGAGGGTGTCGTGTGTAAACAGGGGCACCGAGCTCTGCAGCGCTCCCGACAGCTCTGGCGTGTGCTACGCAGGCGCAGTGGCATTGACCCTAGGGTGCTGGAGAGACGCGTGCGAGAAGCTATGGACAACGATCCTCCTCCTTACCATCCCACTAGCAGCAACTGCGTGCACTTTGCACTGAGCCTGTTGGGCATGGACTCAGTAAGTGCCTCTCTTCTACCCGCCCACATCCCATCCCAGCCCGAGTCCCCTAACAAAGACACCTAACCAACTTGCTGCAGCATAATTCAGATGATTCCCCTCTCCACTGCACCCAGACCAGGTTCCTTTTGTTTTAAGCTCTTTACTCTGGCAATCCAAAGTCCCCAGAATAGGTGTACCTATTTGTTGAAGTTACACACTTTGAAACCCTTTAGCACCAGGTAGACCTCAGGCTGCTGTTCTTAGATCCTGAGCAGATATACTTACTGATGACAGATCTCCAACCCAGGGCCTGCTCCAACTCCATCCTTCTTTTTGCAGTAGAACTTTCTATTGACCCAAAGTCCGCCTTTCTCAGTTCCACCTTTTTCCAAACAGTCCACCAATTCTGATCTTAGAGAATTGGGAGCCCTAGTCTACAAATCAAGACTCAGTCCTTGGGAATTCTTCCGTTCTCTGAGCCTGGCCAGGAGTTTCCAATCACTCAACCTCATGTCCAAAATCTAGCCCAAAGATAAACAACCCACCATCAGCCTAGTCCAGGATATTCTCTCTAATCCAGACTTAGCTAAGATACTTCTTCTTGCCCACCTGTCTGCCTGCCTCCCTCCCTTCCTTCCTTCCTTCCTTGGTCTTAGGAGCAAAGCTTGACAAATCACAAAGTCCTGGAGACCTGGCAATTACTGCAGACCCTAACTCAATCTGTTCATCTTCTTTCCCTTCTAGATGTCAATGGACAGGAACCTAACCAGGGATTAATGTGACCTTGGGTCCTCCTGAATGGGCCAGAAGAGGTTTCAGAAAGGATCATTAAAGTATTTTCCCAAACGTTATTAGGATGTTAAAGGTTCTCTTTACTCCACCTGGAACTGCTTTGCTCCCAGAATGCCCCTAGCACTTGCTTCCTGGGTCAGCCTGCTATTAAATTCCACTTCTTCCAAGAAGTTGCTATGATTCCCAGTGAGTAAGCAGGGTATCCTCAGAGGGATTTGATTTAGACTGTGTGAAAAAGGTTGGAAAGGCACCCACCCCTACATCTCCAAGGTGGATGTTCCAACCCAGGCCTGCGAGTATGGCCTTCTTTCAGTGTCACCCCGCCCCCATCACTGCATGGGTGGGCGGGTCCGTGGAGGTCAGGTGATCCGGAGGGCGGCGGCAGGAGGTCCGCAACCCTCCAAAGACTATACAGTCATCAATCAGCTCTGCAGCCTCGCTCACTGTGAGAGAGCTTTAGATGCTTGCAGTTGCTTTAACTGTGAAGACGCGGATGCCAGGGAGTTCTGAGAGATTGGGGCGGGGCAGGCGCTGTTCCTCCTTCCCCTGTCCTCTCACCCCAACCCTGCACTCCGCGGGTGGTGCCGGTCCCTTTAAGAACCTTAGCGCTCAGCTCTGATTGCTGAATCTGCGCGCTGCCTCCGCCGCGCAGATTGCGGCTCCGCAGAGCTAGGTGTGCATCCCCTTCCTCGACCAAAGCCCAATCCAGCCGCTCAGCCACCCCTCAGCGCAGATCCATGTCGGCCGCTCCGGCCTACAGCGAAGACAAGGGCGGCTCAGCCGGCCCCGGGGAGCCAGAATATGGCCACGACCCGGCGAGCGGCGGTATCTTCTCCTCGGACTACAAGCGGTGAGCTAGCGAGCGCCGGCAGGGTGCGGAAGGTGCGCAGGCACCATGGACAGCGCCCGCGAGGCTGCGGCCCAGCCGACCTGGACCCGTCCTGCGCGCTTCGCGGGGTTCCCGCAGCAGGGCCACTTCGCCTATAGCTACGAGGGGGCGGGGGACCCAAGGCTGGTGGAGGAGGGGCCAGACAGGCGGGGTCCTTAAGGGACCGCTGCGATGATGTATCTACTCTTTGCAGCCTTTTATTCGGTGGCTCAAAGAGAAACCAAAACAAAACCCCCAAAACCAATTCCGTAGGGGACGGGTCTGAATTGGGGAACTGGAGTTTGAGTGTGGTCCACTCCAGAAAGCCGGCCCTGGATGTAGACTGAGAAATTGCTCCTCTTGCAAATTCAATTCTCCATCTTTCCCCAACCCCCACATTGCCCTATGATTCAGCCCTACTTAGTTTGAATCTTACCTTTGACTCATTCATTTATTTGTTCATAAATTCAATAGCACATTTATTAAAGGCCTGTGGACCTGTTAGTCATGGAACGGAGTAGTGAACAGGAGCCAATAGATTGCTCTAACAGGGAGCACAAATGTAGCTCTGACAATTCAAGGGTCAGGAGTGGGAGTGCAAGACATATTCCATTTCAGGAAGGAAGGTACTCTCATGTTAGAAATGGGTCTGGGGTCTCAGGGAAATCACCACATAATACAAAGCACCAGGGGCAAGCGAATGCACTTCTGCAGAAGGGTCACTCAACCAGGCAGATCCACCTAGTGGAAGTCCTACTGGATTTTTATTACTAATGACTGGGTGACCCTGTTCCTCACACTGCATGGTCAGTGCTAGGCCTCACATGCTCAATCGGCTGCAAACAGCGACAAACCCTTAAAAGTCAGGCAACTGATAAGCAAAGTGCAACTTTTGAGAACAGGATGCAGCTGTGAGCACATACTTTGATCTTAGACAAATGTTAGGCTGTGAGCCTGTCCAGAATTCATAGCCCCTAGGGCTGGCAGGCCTCTACTGGGAAGAGTACACCCGAGACAAAGGAATGGAGACTTTTCTGACTATATAACATAATAAAAACTCCATTGGTATAAAAGATATGCAGCTGGGTGTGATGATGCTTACCTTTAATCCCAACACTTTGAGTTCAAGACCAGCTTGGTCTACATAGCAAGTTCTAAGACAGCAAAGATTACAAAAAAAACAAACAAACATTTCATTTACAAGCCAGGGTTACAAATAAATAAGTAAGCAAATAAGCATATTTCATTTCTATTTCCTACATCCCAGAGGACTAAGGAAAGCCACAGTGTAGGTTCTTCTGATGTTAGCACGCAGTGTCTAGAATCACACAGCAGGTCACTAGAATGAGTGAGGGCTCTAAGCAGGTGCTGTCACCAGATTTGCGTGTTGGAGGGATCTCAGGCTGGACCAATGAGACTGGAAGTGATCTGGGTTGAGCAAGAGACAAGGGAAGGAGATATCAGAGTTGACTGGCTGGGCAAGGGGATGGCCTTAAATCTAAGCTGCTTAAACTGTGGGTTCCCCACTGGGTCTGTCACTGAAGGCAGTATTCACAAAAGGTTTGGTAACATGAAAGGATACGGTCTTAGGGTTTCTATTCCTGCACAAACATCATGACCAAGAAGCAAGTTGGGGAGGAAAGGGTTTATTCAGCTTACATTTCAACATTGCTGTTTATCACTAAAGGAAGTCAGGACTGGAACTCAAGCAGGTCAGGAAGCAGGAGCTGATGCAGAGGCCATGGAGGGATGTTCTTTACTGGCTTGCTTCCCCTGGCTTGCTCAGCCTGCTCTCTTATAGAACCCAAGACTGCCAGCCCAGAGATGGTCCCACCCACAAGGGGCCTTTCCCCCTTGATCACTAATTGAGAAAATACCCCACA